>JAQZBX010078408.1:0-14128 GCA_029593785.1 Cabassous unicinctus
TGCCTTACTACATGGAAGGAGACCAGGATCACTTGCAACCAGCATTCAGTGAGACAGCATCTTTTATGATGCCTTGATTTTGGACATATTCACAGGCTGAACAGTATAAGCTTTTACCATAATAAATTCCTATCATAAAAGTCAATCCAGGAAAGTGGATGTGGCTCAAGCAGTTGGGTGCCTGCCTACCACTTGGGAGGCTCCAGGTTTGGTTCCTGGTGCCTCCTAAAGAAGATGAGCAAGACAGTAAGCTGATATGATGGGCTGGCACAGCAAGTTGATGCAATAAGATGACACAACAAGATGATGCAACATGATAATGAAATTAAGTGATGCAATGAGGAGATACAATGAGGAAAAACAATGACAGACACAAAATCAAGCAGGGGGCAGAGGTGGCTGAAGGGATTAGGTGCCTCCCTCCCACATATGAGAGCCTCAGTTCAGTTCCTGGTGCTCCTATAAAGTAGGTTAGCCAACACAAAGAGCACACAATTAACAAACACAGAGAGCAGACAGTGAGTGCAAACAATTTGGTGGGGAGAGAAATCAATAAATAGAATAAATCTTAAAAATATCAATCCATTTCTGGTATATTACTTGGGAAGCATTTAGCAAACTAAACAGATATTCACCCATTCTGTGCATACCAGTAGGCTTTTTTCTCCAGTAGGCCCAGTGAAGTCATACAAAAAGTAAGAGAACATGGTGGTAAGGATGGTGGTTATACATGATCTCAGCAACATGGACTTCCCCTAATCAAGGCTGATCTGGATATAGCACTGCTGAGTGCCCAATTTGCCAGGAGTAGAGAGCCATACTCAGCCTCTGATATGGCATAGTTCCCCAAAGTGATCAACCTACTGCCTGGTAGCAGGTTGATTACATTGGACCACTTACATCATGGAAGGGGTAGCAATTTGTTCTAACTGGAATAAACTCATACTCCAGACCTCTGCTGGTCTACAAGTGTTAAATTCAAAAAAAGGAGTGCTTCTATCACGAGACAGAACAATTAATCCATTTATCTGGAAGCTAAGAATGCTACCTTGTCATTTTGCGCTCCTCATGCCTTTCAATCAGCAGGAAGAATAGGAATTACTATATTTTCTGGGATGATTGATCCTGACTATCAATTGGAAATAGGACTGCAATTACACAATGGAGGTGAAGATGTGTTTGCCTGCAATACAGGAGATCCCCTAGGGCATCTCTTAGTACTATCATGCTCTGTGATTAAAGTCAATGGAAAACTGCAACAACCCAATCCAGTCAGGACTAACAATGGCCCAGAAATGCCAAGAATGCTTCCTATAGTCTTGGTTAATAAAGCAATTTTAGCATGTACACACTGGTGAATATTTTTATCCAATATTTATTACTCTGACAAGGGAGCTGTAAATAATTTAGTGTACATATCTCTGCATCATTTAGTGAAAGCTGTTGTTATTTCTAATACTCAAGAATAAATCCTATCAACATATTAACCTTCTTCCAAGTAACCCTGCTGATAATTAAATACTGAATAATGAGTACTAACTATGTCCACATATTAATAACATCTTCTGTACCCAACCATTTCTTCTACTCCTCTTGTCCAGCATCATCAATATACACCTACAGACATGTTCTCCCAGTTACTGATAGCTAACTTTTTTACAAGTCATGTAGCTATTCTGTAACATAATCCTTTTATATTTGTAGCTGTGTAGTGAGTATTTCTGAATTAAGTCATGCTGATATTTGATCCTAGAACTTTGTCTAGGATAAATGAGGGGGTAGAAGTTGAAATTGAGAAATGATATGTCATAGTCTAAGAATTAATCACAAGGCAAGTTATTTGCAATGTCATTAAGTATAAAAGATCATCCTCAAAGATGACCAATGACACAATCTTCAATCTATGTACATGCATGTACTATCCCAGCATAAAGTTAAAGTTCTTGCACATTCTTTTAAATCTCAGATGGACTAGGGTCTCAGGTGTCCATGCCTTCCCTCTTAATGCTTTGAGATTTATGTAAGAGTGTTGATAGGCTAGGAATATAGCCTCTGTATAGCTTAACTACATTCAGAATGAATTATCAGTCTTTACTTAAAACCATATTCTGTGCTCTGAATACAAAGAATGAATATTCTTTATATACTGACATAGAAGACCTCTGGCTTCCACACTGTACACAGAGCAAAGACCTGACTGAAGTGAATTATATTCCTTTACACAAGATCAGTGGCATTCACTAACACCAACAAATCCCTTGGTATTTAAAACGACCATTTTTCAGATATTCACAATGCTAGAGAGATATATCATAAACTCATCTCATTCAACCTGCATTCTATTCTAAATTATGAATAATATCACAAGATTCACTTTGTCCAATCACATGCTTTGTACAATCCATTCAAAGTATACACTCAGTGGCTCTCATTTTTATCAAAGAGTTGTGCTATCATCACCTCAGTGAATGTTTTAAAGTTTTCATTTCTCCAACAGGAAAACTCACATACTTCCTTATATTCCCCTATAGTTGACACTTACTGGCTGCTTAATTTTGTTGTATAACCAGAAATATGCTTGAGTCCTGCTATGGAATGTAGTTAAGTTAAGAAATATGGTTGAAAAATTTTTGGTGAAATATTTTCCAAATTTGATTAAAAAATACCTCAAAGGAACACTCCAAAAGCTCAATGAAACCGAAGCACAGGAAACATGAAGGAGACTATATCAAGGCACATAATAATCAAATAGCACAAAGTCAGCAATAAAGATAAAAATCTTTAAAGCAGTAAGAGAAATAAAATTCATTAGAAAGAATCCATCATCATCTGATTTCAATACTAAAAATGTTAATGGAATTACCACAAGCTGAAGAAAAATAACACAATACATGGACATGGTAACTATACAAGTAAAAATTTATGAGGTCTTAATTATTTGGAATTTCTAAAGAGACTAATAATCAAAATTATACATAATATTAAATAATTTTTATAACATATTTGAAGATAAAATATAATAGAAAACAGCCTGTATTGCAGGAGAAGAGAATTGGAAGAATACAATGATTAGGCTCTTATACTAGACTGTATAAATAACAAATGGGAAAAATAAAAAAAAATAAAAAATAGCAATAAAATAGACAAAACAAATCAAATTAATAATCAACATAAATGTAAAGAGTGTAAAGACTTCCATCAAAAGGCAGATATTGTCAGATTGGGAAAAAAACAAACGAAACAACTATATCCTGCCTACCAAAATTTTACTTAAATTATAAAATAAAAATAGGTACAAAATAAAAGAATGGAAACACATATTTTATACTAAAATTAGGGGAAAGAATGTGAGGTGCTATATTAATATGAAAAAAATGATTTTAGAGGAAATAATATTATCCAGATTTAAAGAATATAATTTTAGAATTATAATAGAGTTAATAATTCAATGTGGTTTAAAAATCTTAATTACAAATGCATGTAATAAAACTTAAATATACATAAGTGAAAAAAAATCTAATATTAATACAATGAGAGTTAGACAAAACCAGATTTATAATCTAAGATTTCAATACACCACTCTAACCGTATTGATAAAAAAATCAGAAAGATAAGAATACAATATAATTGAACAGCACTATCAAATAATTTGGCCTAATTGATATTTGTAGAAAACCCTGTTCAACAAGAGCAGAATGAATATACTTATTAACTGTATATGGAAGATTAAGCAACATAAATCATAATTTGGAATAAAAAAATAGTCTCAATAAAGTGAAAAATATTGGAGTCATACAAATGATGCTTTCTGATGTGTTCGTGTGGGTGGAGATTCAAACAATAACCAAAATAATATAAAATTCACACCCTGGGAGCTCTGCCACATTCTCTAATGGGAAAGCAAGAATCCCATGAGTACATGGGCAATGACTAGTGAAGGAAGATTGTCCATTGATGGGCTATTGATATTGATGACAGTACCTATGAAACTTTACTTTTGAAATAGAAACTTAGCCAAGCATTATAGGGTGTCTAAGAGTTACCTTCTGAGTACCTCCTTCTTGCTCAAATGTGGCCTCTCTCTAAGATGAAAACAAATAAATGCATTACCTTACCCCCAGCATGGGGCATGACTCCTGGGGAAGAGCCTCACTGGCTACTATCAAGTACCAACTAGCAATGCAACTGGAGAAAGACCTCAATCCAAATAGGTAGAGAAAATTGAGTTTATATAGCTAAAACACTTGAAAGTGATTCAGGAGTTCATTCCAGAATTTATGATTATGCACATCTCAGCAGGATCTCAAAAATAATTACTACCTGAAATAGCCAGGTTCTTGAGGTCTCTGGAGGCATTCAGACACTATAGTCATGTCAGATAGATCAGAAGTTTGGTGCCTTGCCAGTGGGCCCTGCTTTGGAATTTATGCTTCCTAGTGTGACAGAGTTTGACTGGGCTGAGGGGAGAGGCGAATCTGATGAGGAAGCCTGATTTACCTAGCTGCCCTGGGATACAGAGGCTTGGCTCGTGAGAGGGTGGAGTCAGCCAATTTTATACTTCTGTGCTGAGGAATATCAGAGTTTCAGTTCCCCTGGAGGGGTCATGCAGTGGGAAGAGTTTGATAAGTTTCCACGAGCCTATTTAAGGTCGCTTTGGTGGAGGAGGTGGTCTAGAAGAGGCCTTCTTTTGAGTTGCTAATTTCTCAACAACAAAAAAAAATGTTTACTTAAAAAAATTTTTTTAACTTAGCTTACTTGCTAAAATCTGCCTCAAAACCTACAGAAAGAAGCCTACAGGGTAATAGACTGATGAACACAGGCAGGCTGAGAGGCTCCACAAGGGCCCAAGAAGAAAAACTGTTCTTCCTTAGCTTTGTTTGACTGCTTGCTTGTGTGTTTGTTTGGTTTTTCTTTGTTTGTTTGTTTGTTTCTTGCCCTTCATTCCTCTTTCTCCCCCCCCCTTTATTAAATTGGGTGCTGCTAGCTTATTTCTTCTTTGCTCTGCTTCTTCTTCCTTGATTTCCCACTTTCTGTGTATATTGATTGTGTCTAACAATGCTATCTTTTTTCCTTCCTTCATCTTTCTATCTTCTGCTTTCTGTTGTGGTTCTCACATTCCACGTTTTTTCATTAGTCCTCACCTTCATGGGATTTGATTTCTATCTTGTCTATGTTGTTGTTTTTTTAATTAACTTTTTCCTTTCAGTCATTTCTTTACTCTTTCTCTCTCTCCTTATCATTCTGCCTTTTTAAATTATTCTTTATATTTTTCTCTATTTGGTTTCCCATTCCATTGTAGGTACTCCACTTTTTTTCCCCTATTACTCTACACTACCTATATGAGTTAAATATTCCTTTTAGTATGTCTTATATGGCCCTCTTTTAACTTTTATCAATATTACTACAATCTTTTTTCTTTCTTACCTCTTTCTATTCCTCTATCCTTAATCTTTTTCCATCAAGGGAACATAGAAAAAAGAAAGTAAATTTAACAAGAAGAACAAAGTTTCAAAGAGAAAACTTAACACACACACAGAACCACCAGCTATATAAAACTCTAGAGCAGAGAGAGAAGCTAATCAACTGAATAAACCCATTAAGATAAATGATGACCAGACGGAAACAAAAAATTACAAACTATACTAAGAAACAGGAAGACATGGACAGGCCAATGAAAAAACTAAAAACCAGAAAGAGATGCAGAACATTGAACAACTAAACAAAGCTGTGCAAATAAATACCATGGATGAACTTATGAAGTGAAGGAAGAGATTAAAGATATTAAGAAGACACTGGGAGAGCATATTGAAGAAATTGTAAATATACATAAAAAGATAGCAGATATGATGGTGATGAATGTCACAATCAAAGAAATCAGAAAGACACTGGAATCACAAAGCAGCAGATTTGAACAGGCAGAAGAAAGAAATAGTGATGTGGAAGACACTACATCTGAAATCAAACAAATAGTAGAACAGAGAGATAAAGAGATAGAAAAAATCCAGTAGGGAGTTAGGGATTTAGCTGACAAGAAAAAAATGCATGAACATATGCATAATAGGCATCTGAGAAGAAGAAGAGAAGGGAAAGGGAACAGAAGGAGTATTGAAGGAAATAATGGCTGAAAACTTCCCAATCCTATAAAGTGAAATGGATGTACATGTCCAAGAAGCAAAGCGCATCCCAAACAGTATAATTGCCAACAGGCCTACTCCAAAACATATAATTATCAATATGCCTAAAGCACAAGACAAAGAGAAAATACTCAAGGCAGCAAGAGAAAAGAGAACCAACACATACTAGGGAAGCACAATAAGATTAAGTACTGATTTCTCATCTGAAACAATGGAAGCAAGAAGACAGTGGTACTAAAGTACTAAAAGAGAGTACAGTGGTACAAGGTAGTAAAAGAAAAAAATTCCAGCCAAGAATTCTCTATCCAGAAAAGCTGGCATTCAAAAATGATGGAGATTTCAAAATATTCACAGAAAAACAGAAATTAAGAGAGTATGCCAATAAGAAATCTGCACTTCAAGAAATACTGAAGGAAGTTCTACAGGTTGAAAGGGAAAAAAAAGGAGAGAGAGAGTTGGAGGAGAATGTTGGAATAACTAAAAAGTCAAAAAGAGAAATAAAAACAGCATATGACATACAAAAACCCAAAGAAAATATAGCTGATATAAGAAAATTTTTGAGAATAATAACACTGAATGTTATTGGATTAAGCTCACCAGTCAAGAGACACAGATTGGCAGAATGGATAAGGAATTATGAACTATATATATGCTGTCAACAAGGAACCCAATTAGACCCAGGGATTCAAGGATGCTGAGAATGAAAGGCTGGAAAACAATTTTACAAGCAAACAAAAACCAAAAGATGGCAAGAGTACATATCCAAATATTGAACAAAAGAGACTTTAAATGCAAAACTATTCTAAGAGGCAAATGTGGACACTATAGGTTAGTAAAAGTGGCAATCTTTCAAGAGGAAAGAAAAATCATACACATTTGTGCACCTAATCATGGTGCCTCAAAATACCTGAGTCAAACACTGGAAAAGTTATGTGGAGACAAAAATATCTCTGCAATTATAGTGGTGAACTTTAATACACCATTATCACCATTAGACAGAATATCTTGACAGAGAATCAATAAAGAAACAAAGATGCTGAATAATACATTAGAGGACCTGGGCCTAATAGACATATACAGAATGCTACAACGAAATAGAGCAGCATATACATTCTTCTCGAGTGCACATGGATCATACTCCAAGATAAACCACATGCTAGGCCACAGAATACCTCTCAATGAATTCAGAAAGATTGAGATTACACAAAGTAATTTGTCTGTCCACAATGGAATAAAATTGGAAATCAGTAAGGGCCAGAGAACTAGATTGGGCACAAAGATATGGAAGTTAAAGAACACACTCTTAGACTAACAGTGGGTCAAGGAGGAAATCTCAAAAGAAATAAATAACT
Organism: Cabassous unicinctus; assembly: GCA_029593785.1. Lineage (NCBI taxonomy): Eukaryota > Metazoa > Chordata > Mammalia > Cingulata > Chlamyphoridae > Cabassous > Cabassous unicinctus. The sequence continues at coordinate 7,487 of JAQZBX010078408.1, forward strand.
AACTTGAAAGGAATGAAAATGGCAACACAACATATCAAAGCCTATGGGATGCCACCATAGCTGTACTGAGAGGGAAATTCAAAGCCATAAATGCATATATTAAAACGAAGAAAGAGGGGAAATTGAAGACCTAACTGCACACCTGGAGGAACTGGAAAAACAACAATAAACTAATCACAAGGAAGTAGAGAGAAGGAAATAACATAGATTAGAGCAGAACTAAATGAAATAGAAAATAAGAAAGCACTAGAAAAAATAAACAAAAACCAAAAGCTGGTTCTTCTAGAAGATCAATAAAATTGACATACCCCTAGCCAGACTAACAAAGAAAAAGAGAGAGCAGATGCAAATACACAAAATAAGGAATGAGGAAGGGGATATCACTACAGAACACACAGAAATAAAATATATCATAAGAGGATAGTTTGAAAAATTATATGCCAACAAGATTGATAATTTGGGGGAAATGGACAAATTCCTAGAAACTCACAAGCAGCCTACATTGATAAAAAAAGAAATTAATGAACTCAACAGTCCAATTACAAGTAAAGAGGTAGACCGAGTCATCAAAAACATTCCAACTAAGAAGAGACCAGGACCAGATGGCTTCACACCTGAATTCTATCAAACATTGCAGAACAAGCTAATATCAATCCTGCTTAAGCTCTTCCAAAAAAAAAGAAGTAGAAGGTATATTGCCTAATTAATTCTTTGATGCCGACATTACCCTAATACCAAAGCCAAACAAAGATATGACAAGAAAAGAAAATTGCAGACCAATTTCTCAAATGAACCTAGGTGCTAAAATCCCCAAGAAAATACTTGATAATCACATTCAACAACATATCAAAAGAATTATACACCATGACCAAGTGGGTTTCATCCAAGGTATGCAAGGATGGTACAACATAAGAAAAATAATCAATGTAATACTCCACATAAACAGATTGGAAGAAAAAAATCACATGATCATCTCTATAGATGCAGTAAAAGAATTCGACAAAATACAGCACCTGTCCTGATAAAAGCACTGCAAAATACAGGAATAGAAGGAAACTTTCTTGACATGATAAAGGGTATATATGAAAAACCCAAAGCTAACATCATCTTCAATGGTGAAATACTAAAAGCCTTCCCTCTGAGATTGGGAAGAAGACAAGTATGCCCACTATTACCACTCCTATTTAACATTGACTTAGAAGTACTTGCTCTATCACTGAGGCAAGAAAAAGATATAAACGGCTTCCAAATTGGAAAAGAAGATGTAAATATTTTGTCATTTTCAGTCGACATGTTCCTACAAGTAGAAAGCCCTGAGAAATCTAAGAGAAAGCTTCTAGAACTTATAAAGGAGTTCAGTAATGTCACAAGCTATAAATCAATGCTCAAAAATCAGTAGCATTTCTGTACAACAATAACAGGCACTCCGAGGAGGAAATCAAGAAAAGAATATTATTTACAATAGTAACTAAAAGAATCAAATACCTAGGAATAAATTTAATGAAAGATGTGAAGGGCTAAACAGGAAACTACACAACACTATTAAAGGAAATCAAAGAATGCTTAAATAAATGGAAGAATATTCCCTGTTCATAGATAGGAAGACTAAACATCATCAGGATGTCTATATTACCCAAACTAATCTACAGATTAAATGCTATCCCAATAAAAACCAACACCGTATTTTTTAAGGAATTGGAAAAACTGACACAACATTTATTTGGAAGGGAATGAGGCCTTGAATCACCAAAGACATACTGAAAAAGAGAAATGAAGTTGGAGGTATCACACTACCTGACTTTAAATCATAATACAAAGCAACAGTGGACAAAACTGCATGTTATTGGCATAAGGATAGACATACTGACCAATGGAACTGAAATGAGTGTTCTGATATAAATCCTTGCATATACACTCATCTGATATTCGATAAGGCTACCAAGCCCATTCAGTTGGGAGAGAATGGCCTCTTCAACAAGTGGTGCTTGGAGTACGGGATATCCATATCCAAAAGAATAAGAGAGGAACACCATCTCACACTTTATACAAAAATCAACTCAAGATGGAACAAAGAACTAAATATAAGAGGCAAGGCCATAAAGACCTTGGAAGATAATGTAGGGAAGCGTCTACTGGACCATGTAATAAGAAATTGTTTCATGAACTTCACACCCAAAGTACGAGAAGCAAAAAAAAAAAAAAAATAGATAAAATGGATCTTCTCAAAATTAAAGAAATTTCACCTCAAACGACATTATGAAGAAAGTAAAATGGCAGCCTATCCAATGGGAGAAAATGTTTGGCCTAATATCCAGCATATATAAAGAAATCCTACATCTCAAAAATAAAAAGGCAAAGAACCCATTTAAAAAATGGGCAAGTGACCTGAAAAGAAACTTCTCCAAGGAAGAAATACAAATGGCAATAAAGCACATGGAAAATGCTTGACATCACTAGCTGTTAGGGAAATGCAAATCAAAACTACATCGAGATAACATCTCACACCCATTAGAATGGCGGCTGTTAAAAAAAACAGCAGAATATAGGTGTTGGAGGAATCAGAACCCTCATCCATTGCTGGTGGGATTGTGAAATGGTCTAGCCAGTGTGGAGGACAGTTTGGTGATACCTCAAAAAACTAATTATAGATCTTCCATATGATCCAGTGATTCCTCTGCTGGGTATATACCCAGAAGAATTGAAAACAAACACAAGAACAGATATATGCACATCAATGTTCATAGCAGCATTGTTCATTATTGCCAAAGCTGGAATCAAACCCATGAACAGATGAATGGATAAACAAAATGTGTTACATACATACAATGGAATATTACTCAGGTGTAAGAAGGAATAACGTGCTAACACACAGTATAACATGGATGAAACTTGAAGACCTTTTGTCAAGTGAAGAAAACCAGACATTGACGGATGAACAGTACATGACCTCACTGATATGAATTAAGGAAATTGAGCAGTCTCTGAGAACTACTGTCTGAAAGAAAGGTTTACAAGAAAGAGAAAGAGAAGAGAAAGTTGTGAGCCATCACCCATATGGATGTAATCTATGGTAAAGTGATAGAGCATAGTTGCATATTGAAGGGATAGGACAGCTGGGTAGTGATATTATTGGGTTGGGTGATGCAGAGTTGACAGGTGGGTAGATTTGGAAGGGTGGGTTAGAATCCCCAGGATACTGGGGGATGAGATTGGAGAGGGACCACATGAACACTTGGGATTTGTTGGTAGGAGGCTGAAAGTACATAGGTGGGAATGCTCTTATGGCAATATGACAGGGAAGTGTCACTAGTTTAGGGTGTCGTTGTAGCGGCATTCGGGACAGGGTGCATCTGGAGCAGGCTTCTAGGAAGTTTTTTTGTGTTCATTCTGTCATAATATGTTTTATCAGTGCGTGGAGACCCACATAATGAACAGGAAGGAGATGGACTCCCATCTTTAGGAGGACCGATTTGCTCAGAAATAGACAGGCGAGCATCTCTTAAGAGCAAGGGTGGTTCCTAATAGAGGAGGACAAACCACTTTGTCAAGACCTCTTGTTGCATGTAACTATGAATCTTGTCATCCAATGAGTCATGTCAGGGGGTCATTGTGGGTCTTGCGGGGATGGGGAGGGAGGAACAGAATATATCAAACAAGAGGTATTTAGTGGTCAGTGGAAATGTTTTTCATCACCTTAGAGATGGACACAGGATATGGTAAATATCAAAATTTATAAAAGTGTATGTTCTAAAATGTAAAACATACTGTAAACCATTGCCAAGGTTTAGTAGCTATGTTTCACTATTGGTATATCAGTTATAACAATGCTACCATCCACATATGAAAAGATTTTAATACAGGGTGAGGAAAGGATGAAGAGTGTGGGCATATGTGTGTGACTTTGCTGTGACCTAAAACTTCTTTGAAAATAAAGTAAAAAATAATGAGACACTGGGGAGTGAGAGGGGGGAGGTGCCACAGTACAGACTGGACACCAGATATTGCAGTTATAAAAGGCAAAATGTCAAAAAAAAAATTAAGTTTTTTTTCCATTTTTTGAATATCCCAGTCTTTTAATTTTATTTTTAGGTTTTTTTTCTAAGTTTTCATGTATTTTCTCACTTACATTTAAATTTATCATTATTATTTCATTTTCCTATTAATTGTATTTGGCTATTGTATTGGCTTCATCTTTAAAGAAGGTTTGGATCACAGAAGGGTGACAACTTGAGCAGGAGAGGATCGTTGGCGGGGGGTATCAGGGATGGGGAATGCATGCGAGGAAATTCACCTGATCATATATACAAGGTATATAAAATTGTTCAAATGTACACGGGTCATGATCACAGTGGGTGAAGAACCACTCAATAAATGAGAGAATACTGAATTCCCATCCAGGAGGGCTCTATCACATTCTCCAAGGGAGCAGCAACAGTCCCCCAAGTGCAGGGGCAGTGTCTGGCAAAGGAGGAAATACATTGATGGACCCTTGTTATTGATGACTTGCCTTATGATTCTTTGCTCTTGAAATTGAAACTTAGCCTATTGTTAGGCAGTGCCTAAGGGTTTACTCCTGAGAGCTTCCTTGTTGCTCAAATGTGGCCTATCTCTAAGCCAAACCCAGCATATGAATGCATTACCTTCCTCCCAGGATGGGACATGACTCCCGGGGATGGACGCCCTGGCAACAAGGGATTACTATCAAGTGCTAACTGGCAATATGACTGGAAAAAGAGCTCAAATAAAAGGGGGAAAAGGTAAAGACAAATGAGTTCATATGGCTAAGAGACTTCAATGTGAGTCGGGAGCTCATCCCAGAAGTAACGGTTATGCACATCTCAGTAGGACCTCAAAGGTTTCCAAAGTGGATATCACCCCAAATAGAGGGGCTCCTGAGGTCTCTGGAGACACCAAAGTCCTATGTCAGAGCAGATAGCTCCAGAGTTTGGTGCCTTATCAGTGGGCCCTACTTTTGAATCTGTGCTCCTGAGAGTGACAGAGTTGGACTCAAATATGTCTTCCCTGCACATGGTTAATCTGTCCCTTCTATCCAAACCTTTACGTGGTGCTGGAGTGTGTAGTTATACATTCAGAGACTGGAGTCTTTGTGCTGACCATATGCCACCTGGGTCTGGAATCTCAGTGGAGCTGTAACTGCTACTCTACAGCTCAATGGACTTAACCAGGACACCTGGTGGGGAGATGATGATACACAATGGCCATTCCAGGGAATGGAGACAGTCTGCAGCTGAAGACAGGATAATCCCACCCATCTTATCCATGGGATATAAACCCACTCTCAATTGGAGGTGGAGGTGACATCACCATCCCAGACTCCTCAGGATTAGGGAAATAGCTATGGACTAGAGTTGACTTACTGGTATTCTGTTATAGACATTTTGTGATTCAAGCAATGGAAGAAATTACAACTTTAACGTGTAGCCAGTGGCCATTGGACACTCTGGGGACAGGGAGAGGGAAAAGCATTTGTAGTACAGGGACTTTATTGGCACTTGGGAATTACCCTGAGTGACATTGCATCGACAGATGTAGGCCATTTTATATAATCATATAGCATGCAGAACTGTGTGGGAGAGAGTGTGGTCTACAATGTGAACTATGGTCCATGCTAAATGGCAAAACCCCAGTATGTGTATATCCATTGCAGGTGATGTGCCACACTAATGAACGGTATTTATGTGGGAGGTTGTGGGAGGTGTGAGAGGTGGGGCATATGGGAAACCCTATAACTTTTGTGTAACATTTATGTAACCTAAGTATTTAAAAATATTAACAATAATAAAAATTTGTTTTAAAAAAAGTTAATGAATAGTTCTGAGGATCTTCTGAAAATGGTATTATTCCAAATGAGATCGCATAAAATTACTCACCTTTCTTCAATTATACTTGTTTAATAAGAAATGCAGATGAGTCCTTTCTTTCCTTCTCTATAATAATTGCCATAGCAATTACATTTGATTAAGAATTTAATCATTCCATTTTCTCCATGGCATTATGAATCCAGAGTTCCTTTGCTATCACTCTAGTCAACCTTCTTGCCTGCACACAGTATCTGAGAAAAGTAGTCCACTTGTCATTACTCCTCTACAAAGCATCTTTTCAGCATCAGGCTAAATTTAAATAAGGTTTAACATACTGCCTACTTCTCCACATATGCGATTTTGTAGATTTGAGTATTCTCCTCTTATATAAATAATTGTGCTAACTTTAAGTTAGTTACCTGTGCTTTCCTGAAGCATTTCAGAGCTTAAAGATATCTCATTTAATATTTTAATGATTGCCGCGGTCCAGCCGAGGCACGAGGGAGCAGACTGAAGGTGGTTAAGGGAGTTGGCGAGAGTGATGAGTCGCACACCAAATTGAGTGAGAATCAATGACTGATGACTGACTTTATTGCAAGATAAGCACAGTTTTTATATTCTAATTTTTGGCAAGCGTAAGCATTCTCTTTGCATAACTGACTTTAGATAAGCACTTTCAGTTTCATGGCAACAAGATGTAAACTTTTTACGGAACAGTAACTGGTGACTTAGTAGTTCCTATTCTGATGTCTTAAGATTAGATAAACTAGGATTGTGGTTAAAACTTTATGTTAACATAAATTATTTATCTAAAGAGTCA
>JAQZBX010078409.1:0-14076 GCA_029593785.1 Cabassous unicinctus
ACACACACACACACACACATATATCTTGTCAGTACTGTTTCTGAAGAGAACCCTGATGAATACACCATCTCTCCACTAGTCAACTATTCCCAGAATTGAGGCTACACCATTGTGCTCAGGCAATGTGGCTGTCCTGCACTGCGCTTCACTAGCCAGCAGCCTCTCTACCCCCTACCCCTCCACTCCTACACAACTTCAATTCCCCAACTGGGTCTATTTCCACAGTTTCTGTCTTGTCATGCTTGGCTCCATGCCACGGCATGTCTCAAACCCTGGTTATAGGTTGTGACCAGTAGGCTCATTCAATGGCTACTGGAGCAGCTCTCTCAAAGGTCAAAGCCCACTCTTCTCTTTGCAGCATATCATTCTGTGGACTGGCTCTTGAAATCCCTCTCTCCTACTGTCATAGCCGATCTTTCTCTAACCCCTTTCTCTCTTTGACTCTTCTGGAGTCCACCATCTTGATAGCTCCTTTGTCTTTTCCTACTTCTTTCTCACTCTGAGCAATATCATGTACTTTAACAACCAAATCACTAGTCTAGAGTCTCCCTAACTCCAGACTTGTATTTCCCACAGCCTACCCCGCATCTAGAGGACCCTCAGACTGTGCCTGTCCAACAATATCTCCTTACCTTCCTTCTTCTGTGCCCCCTAAATCAGCGAATGGAACCTACCACCTATACTCAAAGGGAAAAATTTAGAGTTGCCACTCACCCAGCCTTCACCTCCTGCCTCAACTCCCATTCCATCGCTCTATTTTGTCAATGTCCCTTCTTTCCCATCTTTTCACTCTGCTTAATTCCAACTCTCCCAATGTTTCACTGAACCAATTTCCGTAGACTCCAAACTGGTCTCCTTTCAAGTCACCCTCATACCAAGGCCAGAGGCGTCTTTTCTAAATGGAGAACCTCACATTGTCACTTGCTCAAACATCGTTCACAAGTATCCATGGCCAGAATCATCAGTGGGGCATTTCACACCCTTCACAGTCAGGCTCCATTTGTCCTTTTATGCTCTCCCCTTTCCTGAAGTCCCCTGGACCCAGGCTGAGTGGGAAGTGGCCTCTGCTTAGTTTATAATTTCAGTTCATCAACTGTTCATCTTCACTCACAGGCTGTCTCCTCTGTGGAATAGCCCAGTTCTGCTTGAATTGTTTAGCATATGTAGGTGATTCAATCCCAGAAAATTTCCTCTGGCAGATATTTTTATTCACCCAATGGCATAAACACTCTACACATTAATTATAGAGATTACAAAAAAATCAGACCATCTGATGGCATTACAGAATGTTTGAAAGAATTATGGCATAATAATATTAGCAGAGCAATTCTCAAAACTTTTTCCAGTTAACATGACCTCTTATTTATCCAAGCTAAGGGAAGAAAATAGCACAGATAGCACACAGCATTAAGTAGAGAAATGTACAATAATTTGTTTTATACTACAAAATATGATTTTTTTTCATCATGCAGAGTATTTTCTCATGAAGCTTTTCTTAGATTAATAAAAGTTAAAATCTTATTCCAGCATATCCAGCAGTGAATGTTAAACTGGGAGTGACCCCAAAATATGGGAATTTCAGGCATTAGACCGGCTGGGAGACCATATTTATTACAGATAATGGGAGTTTACAGACTATAATTTGGATTGAGACTGGATTTCTTTCCTGCCCTCACTTGGCTATTGATTTACTTATGTTTTATGCAGTAATGGCTTATGTTTTAGCTAAAGAATATCATTAAGGCTTGCCTCTCCCTGATAGATCCACTATATGACAGGTTTGCAGAAAGTTGATGATTTTTGCTCTCCTTGCCATCATTCATGAGTCAGGTGTAAAGCACTTTCATACAAGAGTCTACGAAAGGGAAACATTGTTGACATGAGAGGTCATTCTATTTTTAGTCTCTTTCACTTTAATTGCCAATTGTTAGTGCAGGAATTTCCACAAAAGGGTTATGCAAACATGTCCCAGTTGTTTGAAATATTTTCCACTTCTCTGACTTCCCATGGGAAAAGCCACGAGGATGCATTTCTTGCATCTCAGTTAGTTCGACAGCTTACTTTGAATTCAGAAGCTTTACACACCCAGGTTTACAGGTGGACAGCAGGACTGGAACTCCTGCTCCCTCCCTCCTTAGAATCTAGAAATGTGTAAATTCCTCACATATAATACAGCCTGAATGGATGGCTGCTAATGCCCCACTATTGTTTGTTCAGTGGCCCCATTTTTAATTTTATTCCTCCAAATGATTTTTTTTTTTTTTTAGATTTGAAACGTTAGCCAAGAATTTCTTCGGGAAGCCAAGTACACTATATGTTTTTTTAGAAAAAGGAGGAAGGGGATAATTTCCGTCTCACCTGTGAGAAATATAGTCTTGGGCACAGATAACTCTCCTGTCCCTTGGGCAGAAGCACCTAATCACACTGCCCCATCTGTCAGAGCCACCTAATTGCAAACACAGGCCCTTTGGCAATGTAGTGTACTAAATGCAGAACAATTAATTAAAGCTCTGAGGAAAATAGTTGCTTAAAGTATATTATATACTCATACTCGGCTAAAGAATCAAAATCTTGCCTTGATTCTCTCTAATGAGTGAGACGTTCTTACACACACATACATCCCCATGTGCACCCATGCAAATTTCATTTGTCCAAGTTTTCAATTTCTGCTGTCTAACATGCAATGTAATTTAAACTAGCCTGGGGGGAAAATCCAAAGTAAGCAATTCTTTGTTTGCTTCTCAAACTTTTAATGTGCATATAAATTACTGGGAGATCTTGTTAGAGTTCAAGTTCTGATTCCGGGGGTGGGAAGTGGAGCCAGAGAAGTCGTGTTTCTAGCCAGCTCCCAGGTGTTCCAAGGCTGATGGCCCCGGGGCCACAGTTTGAGTAGGAAGACTATGGTCTAGTAGACACTGTCCCTGTCGTGAATTTAGACGTCGTTTTTTTCAGGATCCCTATGCCAACTTGTCTCCGTCACGCTTGATGACGGGCACAATGGGTACACCCACTTACATCTAGCCTGCATCACCTCTTCTCAAATCCATTTTTGTTCTTGGCCTTGCCTTTCCCTCTGGGACCCCAAGCATATGAGCCTCTAGGACTCTGATGGGTCACATAAGGAATATGTCCTTCCTGACAGTTTTAGGCACAAAATGACACACATCTTTGGCCTTCCATTTATAATGGGGCAGTTGTGAGGCAGTGCGCTGTTTGGAAAAAAGCACCTGGCATCTAGGAATAGGCCACTAATGCCCTGTGGGTCTTGAGCTCGTGTGACTCAGTTTCCTTTTTGGTAAAAAAACGACAAGGCTGATTTTGGTGATCTCTAAAGCCCCTTCCTGCTCTAATACTTTATGATTCTGAGAGTTGCTCATTTAATCATCTGGATGAATTTCTCATTGGCTTGAGCCATTGGATGCTCCTTTAGGAAAGTAGTTCTGTTAACGCTGAAGCTATGTTAAATGCATGAGCTTCCATACCCACCTCTGTGCTCCCATGAACGGCGCAATTGTATTGTGACTGTGTCTGGGCTGTTTGGGGGGAAGGGAGGCAACCATGAAGGCCTGTGCCTAATTGCCAAGACCACTGGGCGTGGCTGGACTAGACAAGAATTTATCCAAAGCCCTTGAGACCAGCCCAACCAAAACAGTCAGTAGGAAGCGAGTCTAAGAAGTGAAGGCAGAGATGAGAACTGGGGTAGTGCCAAGAGGGGGTGTGATAAGGTGGGACCATAATCTAGAAAATTAGATGTGATCAGAAGTTGGTAGGTTGGAGAACAGAATCTGAAAGCACCTGGGATGAATGGTTTTGCCTGGATGGAGGCTGTGAACACTTTGAAGGTGTGGGTATTAATTGTTGAATTGCTAGATCAAAGGAGCTATGCAGGTTTGGTCAGAGAGCTTTGTGAGGGCAGAAACTGTGCTTTATTCATTTTTCGTTTTCCAAGTGCCTCTTATAAGTGCCTGATACAGTAAAGGAGATGAATTAAAATAAGAACAAGTGAATGAACAAATGAATGAATGAATGAATGGAACAAATCTCTCTTCAGAGCACATAATTTTTCCACGTTCCCCACATCCATTGCCTTCTTTTCATTGACACCATACAAATCCATATCATAGTTATTTCCCAGGCAAAACAAATGGGCACCCCAATCTCCAGTCTCTCCCAATTTCAATTCATATTCGAGACTGCAGTTGGATTAATCCTCTGTTTTGTGCCTCAGGTATTTGTGTATTCTATTCCATTAAAAGAGAGTAAGCCCTTGAGGTCAGAGATGGTGTCTTACCCAATTCTGTTCGCCCAATACAGCTAAGCACTCAGCGAACATGCACTGAATCGAACCAACTATGTCATACTTTCACTCACTATCAGTAGTCACCTTCCTGAACATTTAAAGCAATATTTTCTTTCTGTATTTATTCTTCACAACCAGGAACCTGGGAGTTACACTTGACTAGAATGTTCTTTAAAATCTACCCTGTTTTACCTGTCCTATTATTATTATTTTAGGGTTGTGTGCATGTATGCTTTAAATTAAGAAACTCTTCCATTAAGCAGTGGTTCTTCACCTTTTTTAAAGTAGCACACCCTGTGAGAACTCTGGAAATTCCTCCTCACAAACTCATCTCTGCACCCGTGCATGGTTTTGCATAGGATTGCATATGAATCCCCTGTAGCACTGCGCAGACCAAAGTTAATGGAAGTCAAGCCTGGAACTTCTACTGGAGAAGAACAAACGTTTTTTTCTGCAACTAAAAGACCCACCCTTTTCTCTCCCCTCACATCCCCGCCTTCAGCCCAGTCAACTGAGCATGTAGCAAAGCAAAGAGCCAGTCCACCAATACTCATTTTGAGACCAGTAAACAGAAAACACTCAGAAGGCAGGGCATGGTATATTTTGTGCTCTTGTCAACAGAGGTCTTTATCACAGGATTATGGAAAACAAGAAAGGATTGGCTTATGTGATCACTCGAAGTTCAGAAAAATAGGCAGGTGCTGTTGAAATTGCCAGCTGATGAAAGAGAACCCACAGGATTACCTTCCACCCAACCCTTTTGGCCCCTGGGAGCCTCTTTAACCGTCCTTGGAGAGGATGATGATAAGGGTTGATTCTGAGTCTGAGAAAACTTTTTTTGGGCTTTGAAGATTTCTTTCCTCATCCCTACATCTTTAAAATAGTGCTCATATCTGATATGTAAGAGAGGTCCTTGAAATTTTTTTAAAAAATTTAAAGCGAATCTGTCAAATGCTGGAGTAAGGGCTTCTGAGTTTCTGTTTCAAGTGAAGATATTTCAATATCCTTTGCAAGTTTCAAAAAAAAGATATTTCACTGGTACAAATTGTCATGGCATTATGGAAGAGAATAGAAAAACTTGTTGCGATCTCAGAATCCATTCAGCCATTTACATTCCTTCTCTTTTCACGGTTTTCACTGGGTAAGCTGACATCTTAAAGTGACGTAACAAAGGCTTATTTGTCAAAGATCCATGCAGCATTTAAAACAGGATCATCAACCTCTTTATAGGGTGCATGTAACTTTTGCTGCACCCCACCAATTATGACTGATTTCTCAACAGCAGCATGTTGATGCAAAAAAAGCATGGTCATTGATAACCAGTTATATAAGAAAATGGTGGCTTAATAAATATCATCAGTTGTGGCTTATGTCCTCAGATTAAGTATAGGTAATTTTTTTTTAAGATTTATTTTATTTATTTATATCTCCCCACCCCCTCGTTGTTTGCACTTTCTGTGTCTGTTCATCTTCCTTGTTTCTTTAGGAGGCACTGGGAACCAAACCAAGACCTCTGATACCCGAGGGAGGTGCCCAATCACTTGAGCCACCTCCATTCCCTGCTTTGTTGTGTCTCTCATTGTGTTTTATCTTCTTGTGTCTCTTGTTGTGCCAGCTTGCTGCGCCCACCCGAGGCACCAGCTCACTGTCTTCTTTAGGAGGCCCTGGGAACCGAACCAGGGACCCCTTATGTGGTAGGTGGGAGCCCAATCAGTTTAGCCACATCTGGTATCCAAGTATAGTACTATTTTTTTTTTTAAAGATTTATTTATTTGTCTCTCCTCCCCACCTCCCCCCATTGTTTTGCACTCGCTGTCTGCTCTCTGTGACCATTCGCTGTGTGTTCTTCTGTGTCTGCTTGCCTTCTCTTTAGGTGGCACCGGAAACCAATCCCGGGACCCTTACAGAGTGGGAGAGAGGCACCAAGTATAGTACTTTTTTAGATTAACTGCTGAAAGAGAAAACAATTGTTCTGCAATAGGCTTCACATTTGATCCATTCAAAATGAGAGAGAAGCAAGTAATAAAGAAGGTGAAAGCCTTGCACTTGAAAGAAATATAAATTTAAAAATTAATCCAAGCATCATTTGATAACAGTTGTGCAGAGTCTGTGTATAGCTGGCGGTGTTTTAGTTTTCTATTGCTTTAAATCTTTCTCCTCTTATTTATAATCACTTAGACAAATAAATTTATCGTTTATACCTTCCTTAAACGAAGAATTCAAATTTTGTACAAAAAGGGAGGAATAGTTGCTCGATTGTGTGCTGTAAGATATGACTCATCTCAGTTGTCTGTGGATGGGAAAAACTGTAAAGGGTCCCATCTCAAATTCAAGGCCCAGTGTAACATAGCAAAGCAGTAAAGCAAAAAAATCATGCCAAATGCTATTGTATTAATGCCACCACACTAATTATTCTCTTCAGCAAAGACAAGATGCTGTACTGAACATAGAAGTTGAAGTGAACTTAGAGGTTTTTTTGGAAAGTTTGTTGCTTCTTAACTGAATAGGCTTAGATGGGCACACTGTGTGTGCAATTCCCAGGTCCCTACTTGTAAAGTAAGAGAATTATATAATTATAATACCTAGCATTTATTGAACACTTAAACTGGGCACAGCACTGTGCTTGGCATTTTAACACATTATCTTTACTCTTAAAGCAACCTCCCAAAGTGGATATTATTACAGAAGAGAAAGTTGAGGCTCAGAGAGGTAATATAGGAAAAAAGTGATGGATCTGGAATTGGAATCCTACACTATGGAGCTCCAAAATATGTTTCTTGTCTTTAAGGTCTGTGTAAACTTACTAAGGATCCATGACAGAAGCACATAAAAATAATTGTAATAGGACTTAACCTATAATTCCAGATGACACTACATGTCAGCGTGCATGGGTGTTTGCTTTGCTGGATGGCCCTACGATAGCCTTAGACTTCGTACTAAATCATATTACTGTGGTAGGATCTGAACCGAGTATGAAAGAGTGGAGAAGCACATGGAGCAGTAGGGATAAGAAGAAGGGGCATTCCCTGTGTGTAGAACAGCATGCATTTGTTAGAAGTCGTGAGATATTTGAAAGAGGATATTATGAAATATCCCCCCGAGCATCCAGGAGTTTACAATCTAGCTCAAGACACACAAGTCAAGTTTGAGAAATGTTAGCCAGCCAGGCAAAAGTTTAAAATGTGACCTTGGCCAATCAAGAGGCAGAGACCACAGTGAGCTCCAGCACTGGGGGACGTTCCTGGTGGGGAAGGGTGGTGTGAGATGGGCTTTTCTTAACGGGTGGGCTTTGGATAGGAGAAGAGGGGCTCAGAGTTCCCAGAGCAGAGAAAGGTATATTGTACCTGGAGAGGGACACCTGCCAGGACCTGCCTTTAGTTGAGGGATCCGGGTGACCATGAGTTAGCAGGAAAGGGCCAGAGCAATATATACGCCTACCTCACTCTGCTCACTCCCCCTCCTGCCTGCTGCAGCTCTATGGTCAAACACAGCTGAAGCCAAATGGCAAGGGCGATACGGAGCATCAGGCCAGCCTCCCAGGGCACAGAGCAGGGTGGGGAGGGTGGACAGTGGACCTGGAGGGACAGGTGGAAGGTTTCCAGCACAGTTTTTCACAGCAGGACTTCTTAGAAACCAATTTGAAAAGCTTTGACCTGTGAGAGGAAATCCAAGCCTCTTGTATCAGTCAAGCGTCTTTCAGATGAAAGTGTCAGAAACCAATCTTAAACTAGCTCACACCAGAAGAGGGTTTGTTGGGGAGCGGATGTAGCTCAAGCGGTGGAGCGGCTGCTTCCCATGTATGAGGTCTCGGGTTCATTCCTCCTTACCTCCTAAAAACAAACCAACCAAGAGGGAGAAAAAACCAACAAGGGGAGCGGATGTAGATCAGTGGTTGAGCGCCTGCTTCCCACCTAGGAGGTCCTGGGTTCCCTGGTGCCTCCAAAAAAAAAAAAGGGGGCTTGTTGGTTTGCACATAACCGACAAGTCCAGGAATGGGCCTTTGCCTGCAGGCAGGGTGGTCCCAGGAGCTGGAATGATGACCCGAGCTCTGCCTGTCCCTCCAGCATTCAACTCTGCCTGTCTCAGCTAGGCTTCATTCCATGGGGTGGGTAATATCACCGCTGACATCTCCACCTCCACACGCTGCAGCTCAGCAATCCCAAGGAAGGGAACTTCTCTCTGCCCCTGCCCCCTGTACAGAACCCGGGGACGAACCTGAGTGCTCCTGCCTGGGTAAAGTGGTCATCTCTAAACAGCTGTGATCAGACATGGAAGCCCTTTGATTGACAGCTGCTCAACCCCTTAGGAGGTGGAGAGGAGGTTGACCCCATTTTCACAGACTCACTGGGACCACGGGAGGGGGAGGAAGGACCATTCCAAAGACAAAAGAGAGGGAGTGATGAAAACCACGTGCAAAATAAAACTAGAGCTATCAGATTCTACTACTGTATTTCTTTACAGGGCATTTATGGCTGCCCCAAAATTTGGCCTCAAACTAGAAGTTCTAATACCCACTGGCATCCTACATGATGTCCCTGCTTCAGCCAGACTGTCTACTTACTTGTTCCTTGAAGGCACTTTGTATATTCCCATAGTTATTCCTCAGGCCCTCGTCTCATCTGAATCAAGACTCAAAACTTCAATGGAGTCTGACCACTGTGTCCCCATCCCCCCACTCTAAACTACAGTTCTTCTTTTCCCATATTTTAACTCCTGGGAACCATCCGTTTGATCTGAGACACACTGCCCATTCTTGTTAGTGTGTGTGGAACTATATATAAAGGGATATGGGATACATATTTATCTGTATCCCTATAGATGCAACTAGATTGCAAGCTCCTTGAGCTTCAAAAATCATCTTAATACTTTTGTATTTTTCATGCCTGGCACATTGTAGATGCTAATCAAATGTGCTTTGGTTGTTGTTTCCAAGTTCAAGTAAACATCCCACCTTTTCTTGCTTGTCTGCATTCTTGCCAATCCTTTATATCCTCTGTACTAACATGTAGAGTGATACTGAAAAATGTTCTTACTGTCATTGGGTCCCAGTTTTCTGTTAAGTGGGTTAGCAATGCTGATCTTATGGAAAAGAATAACTCGTTCATTTATTTATTTACTCACTCATTTACATTTATTGAGCACCTTCTATGAGCAACAAACTATGTTAGGTGTCATAAAGCATAAAAAGATAAATTTTTTTTAAAAATTGTGCCCTAAGGGTATATAAAAGCCTGTAGGGAATGTAAAATAAGAATAAAATTTCTAAAAGACAAGACAGATATTGTGTGTCAAAAAAAATTTTACCAACCCCCTACAAAAGGGGATTTTGGCTACATCTAACCAAATTACATATATGTTTACCCCTTGACCCAACAATGCCACCTGTGGGAGTTTACCCTGAAAATACACCTCCATAAATATGAAACAACACATTCGTAAGCATTTTCATTGTGACAATTTTTAATAGAAATTATTTGGAAATAATCTAAATATCTATCCTTAGAAAACTGGTTGAATAAATTATGGAATATCCACACAATTGATTACTATGCAACCCTAAAAGAAAGAGTATGTGCTCTTTTTTTGTGTGTCTTCTTTCACTCAGCTTAATTTTGAGATTCATCTATGTTGTTGTGTGTATCAACAACTTATTCTATTTTATCACTGAATCATAGTCCATGTACCTCTTCTCTCAGGAAGATTTTATGGTCTGAGTGGAGTAATTTCTAATATATATTGTCAAGAGAAAAAAAGCAAGGTGCAAAAAGTATTTATAGTATGCTACCTTTTGTGCTTATAAAGGAAAGAAAAATTAAAAATATATATTGCATTTGCTTATGTTTGCATGAAAAATAATACAGGAAGAATGAACCAGAATAAGGGAAACATATGGGGAGGGGGGAAATAGGGCTGGGAGCAAGATTTCTCAAAGTTTTAACTTTTGAAACATTGTTTTGGTTTACCAAAGGAATATGATGCAAAGTACCAGAAATGTGTTGGCTCTTATAAAGGGTATTATTTATTTGGGGTAAAAGCTTACAGTTCCAAGGCCCTGAAAAATCTAACTCAAGGCACCATAAGAAGTACTTTCTCACCCAAGTCAGCTGCCACATGTTGAAGCAAGATGACGGGCGATCTCTGCCTGGCCTCTGCCTTCCTCTCCAGGCTGTACTGTCTCTCAGAGATCAGCTGAAGGCAACCAGACAGTGGACTTTTCTCTTACCAGGACTCCTCTCTCAGGCTCAGATGCGCTGCTTTCTTCCCAATTTCAGCTGCAAGCTATCAGGCAAATGGCTAATTTCTTCTCGTTAGCCTCAGCTGTTTGAGCCTCTCCTTTCTGTCACATAGCAGGATCAAAAATGGCAGAGCTCTCTTTTCTGGTGTGTCTTGTTTTTTTTTTATTTTTATTGTACCCAGGAAGAGGGCGGAGACTCAACCTGAGTCAAGCCTCATTGACAAAGTCCAATCAAAAAAAGGTCTCATGCCCACAGAACTGGACCAGCCCACAAACATAATCTTTCTCTTTTTGGGATTCATAAAATAATTTCAAACTGCCACGAACATATAATTTTAAAAAAATATATAACTAAAGAGCATTTATTTATTTCTCACTAAGACTTTATCTTAAGGACATAACTAAACTTTGTTAATGTGTCCTCAGATAAATCTTTCACATATTCAAAAATGAAACTAAATTTAAAAGAATGAAAGAAACCAACCATTCAAATAGAATGCAAACATAAACTAGTGTCAAATTGAAAACATAACCACAGAGAGAAAAGAAATAATCCAAGTAACACTGAACACAGTACTCTGACCCAACAGTTAATGAGAAATGTTCTAAGGTCAAAAAGATGTAAAGAAACCTTAAATTTTAGTAAGTTTGATTGTTGGCAATTATATTGGTGTAGTAATTCTGAAACAATTTTTTTGTGTGTGTTGTAAGAGAGCGTAATTACATGGATGTTATTGAGAACCAGAGAGTTCACAACTGTGGGAGAAGGGAGGTACAAACATGAAATGGAAGGGAGTGAGGGAGAACCTTGTGTATCAGATATGAATTAAAAATATCAGTATAAATTCCTTTTTTAAAATTGTATTTTATAGCCCTGTCCACTGAAAGGGCTAAAAGCGATGACACCCCAGTAGGAATGAACACATCTAGTATCCAGATTTTGGTTTTCAAATATCATTCATGTATTAGTCTGCCTAAGGGGTGCTGATGCAAAGTAACAGAAATCTGTTGACTTTTAAAAAGAGTATTTATTTGGGGTAAAAGCTTACAGTTACAAAGCCTTAGAGAGTCCAACTAAAGGTACCATAAGAAGTGCTTTCTCACCAAAGTTAGTTGCCACGTTGAAGCAAGATGGCAGGCAATCTCTGCCTGGTCTCTCCTTCCCCTGCAGGCTTCCAGTCCTCTCTCTTCTGGCATAGGGCTCAGTTTTTTCTGGGCCTTCTATATCAGTCTCAACTGTTCTATTCTCTTCCCAAGGTCAACTGCAAACTATCAGGCAAATGGCTCATCTCTCCCCTGGGCCCCAGGATCAAAAATGACAGAGCTCTCTCTCTTCCCATGTGTCTGTCTCAGTCAGTCTTTCTCTGTGTTTCTGTTTATATCAGACCCAGCAAGGTGGCAGAGACCTCACTGATACAGCCCAATCAAAAGCCCTAAATTGATTTTATCAAGTAATCAAAGGCCCCTCAACTGAATTTAATGCAATCAGAGGGTATCACACCCAGAGGAATAGATTAGTTTACAAACAAAATCTTTCTCTTTTTGGGATTCATAAAATAATCTCAAACTGCCACAATTCCCCACCGACAAAACAAGGGATCTTTAAGAAATGACTTATTTCAGCCTTGGTAAATATAGTTAAGGTAAACCTGGAACATTTTGTTGTTCCAGTAAGCAAGGAAGTACTCAAAAACTAATGGAGGGGGAATGGATGTGGCTCAAATGGTTAGGCATCTGTCTCCTATATGGAGGGACCTGGGTTCTATTTCTGGGACCTCCTGGTAAAGAAAAAAAAAAAAAAAAGATTATTAAAAAAAAAAAAACTAACGGAGGGGGAGGGTAGTGTCAAGATATCACAGAAAGTAGCTTGAGGGTTTCCTATTGGCCACGTTTGGGACAATTTGAGTATCAAAAAGAATAGGGGAATGCAACACATTGAATGAAGAAGGCTCCACTAGTCTGTGTAGGAGAGAGCTTGAGGGAGAGAGAGAGAGAGAGAGAGAGAAAGAGAGAATGAGAGAAGAGAGAAGGAATGTAATACCACTCAGCAATAAAAAGGAACAAACTATTGATACATGGAGCAATATGGATAATTTCAAAATCAAACAGAGTTAAAGAAATCAGGCAAAAAAGAGTACATAGTGTTGATTCCATTTATATAAAATTCTTGGAAATGAAAACTAATCTATAGTGACAGGAAACAGGTCAGTGGTTGCTTGTGGATGGGGCTGGAGGAAAGAGGTAAAAAAGAAACCTTTGGGGGGGGTGACGAAAATGCTTGTTATCTTGATTGGGGTGATGGTTTCGCAAATGTATACTATGTCAAATCTCACCAAATTATGTATTTTAATAATATATGGGCTATTTCTATTGACAAAAGAAAGGCAAATTGGGGCATGCCTGGCAAAAAAATAACAGCTTTCCATTGCAAAGAACATTGAAATCTTAAACATAATCATTCAGGCAAATCAAGAACTATAAGCATTCAATGATATTAGCCCATAAAGTAAGAGTTACCAACCATTTAGAAAACCCTGCCCATTTGTCTCATGGCTGTGATATGATGGAATAGAATCCAAACTTCCCCATTGCTTCTTCTAAACAACTGGAATATGAGGAACAAACAGAGAAGGTAATAACAAGGTTGGATCTGGCCTTAAGTAGTAACTTGGTGGACTTATTCACTGCACCTATACCTGAAGTGAAGCAACCCTCCTTTGCAGCAGACCGTCACAAATGAACGGAACACAAATCTCCATCTGGTTGCTACTTTTGGGATCTGTATTATTAGCAGGGAACTGCCTCAGACATTTTCACTGGTCCCAAGGCTGGGTAGGGTTCAGTTGAAATCGTTTGTTACTTCTTGGACTGATTTGTTCCTTTTGGAATAAATCTATACATTTATAGTGTAGTGTTGTTTTCAAACAAATTCTATAATGGTTACATTTTTTTCCCCTCTAAATATTGGGAAATAGCCATTAGTGGTCTCTCCAGGGGCAAGCCATTACTTCCAATTTCAATGTTTTATCATATTGAATGTTCTGGAGATTGTGCATACTGTCCCAAGAAACCAAATTTATAAACTACTGTTATCACAGTGATTCCAAGTTTACTCTTTTCACCTCCTGAAAGAAACCCCACACCCATTAGCAGTGACTTCCTATTCCTTCTCCTTCTGCCCCCCAAAACCCTATTCAACTACAGATATACTTTCTATAAATTTGCCTATTCTGGACATTTCATATAAATGGAATCATACGATATGTGGTCTTAGTGACCAGCTTCTTTCATGTAACAATGTTTTCAAGGTTCATCCATGTTTATATGGATGTTTGAAATGAGGGTCTCAGGGTCCCGTGGAAAACCACTCCTGGTGATCTGGATGTCCTGGTGATCAGGGCATCATGGTGATGTCTCGCTGAGGAGCTGAGCGCTCTCCTTGCTGCCCTCTGCCACCAGGGTGTCTTCCTCTTTGGGTTTGAGGCAACCACCCCCCCGCCCCCCAGCTTCTTAATTTTTCTCCCCTTAATGGCACCACCCA
>JAQZBX010078410.1:0-14128 GCA_029593785.1 Cabassous unicinctus
TTAAAAAAAAAAAAGAAATTACAAGAGCAACCAGTAAATATCTCAAGACAAATGAAAATGAGAACAAATCAAACTTACAGGACATGGCAAAAGCAGTATTGAGAGGAAAATTCATAGCCCTGAATGCCTACATTAAAAAAGAAGAAAGAGATAAAATCAAAGACCTAACGGCACACATGGAGGAACTAGAATAAGTACAGCAAATTAATCCCAAAGAAAGCAGAAAGAAATAACAATGATTATAGCAGAAATAAATGACATTGAGGACAGAAAAACAATAGAGAGGATTGATAAAACCAAAAGTTGGTTCTTTGAGATGATCAATAAAACTAATAAACCCTTAGTTAGGCTGACAAAGGAAAAAGAAGAGAAAAGATGTAAATAGATAAAATCAGAAATGAAAATGGGGACATTACTACTGACCACACAGAAATAAGAGAGATCATAAGAGGATACTATGAACAACTATATGCCAAAAAACTAGATAATGTAGATGATATAGACAAATTCCTAGAAACACACGAACAAACTACACTGACCCTAGAAGAAATAGAAGACTTCGACAAAACAATAACAAGTAAAGAGATTGAAACAGTCATCAAAAACCTCCCTAAAATGAAAAGCCCAGGACCAGATGACTTCACAGGTGAATTATACCAAGCATTCAAAGATGATCTAATACCAATATTGTTCAAGGTCTTTCAAAAATATTGAACAGGAAGGAACACTACCAAACTCATTCTATGAAACACCAAAACCAAATACTATAAAAAAAGAAAATTACAGACCAATTTCTCTAATGAAAATAGATACAAAAATCCTCAACAAAATACTTGCAAACTGAATCCAAAAGCACATTAAAACAATTATACACCATGATCAAGTGGGTTTTATCCCAGGTATGCGAGGGTGACTCAACCAAGAAAATCAATTAGTATAACAAACCACTTTAGTAAGTTGAGGAAGAAAAATCACATGATCTTCTCGATTGACACAGAAAAGGCATTTGACAATATATACAGCATCCTTTCTTGTTAAAAAACACTCCAAAACATAGGAATGGAAGGAAGCTTTCTCACCATAGTGAAGTGCATATATGAAAAAACCACAGCTAACACTGCATTCAATTTTGAAAGTCTGAAAGCTTTCCCACTGAGACTGGAAACAAGACAAGGATGCCCACCATCACCAGTGTTATTCAATATTGTGCTAGAAGTTCTAGCTAGAGCAATTAGGCAAGAATAAGAAATACAAGGCAACCAAATAGGAAAGGAAGAAGTAAAACTTTCACTATTTGCTGATGATATGATCCTATACATAGAAAATCCTGAAAAATACACAACAAATCTACTAGAGCTAATAGACAGGTTCAGCAAAATGGCAGGATATAAAATTAATATGCACAAATCAGTAGCTTTTCTATACACTACCAATGAGCAGTTTGAGAAGGAAGTCAGAAAAAAATTCCATTTATTACAGTCACAAAAAAATCAAATATTTAGGAATAAAATTAACCAGGGACATAAAGGACCTATATTCAGAAAACTCAAAACATTGCTAAAAGAAACAAAAGAAGACCTAAATAAATGGAAGGACATTTTGTGTTTATGGATCGGAAGGCTAAATATTGATTAGATGTCAGTTCTACCCAAATTTATTTACAGATCCAACACAATCCCAATAAAAATCCCAACAGCCTTTTTTTTTTTTTCAGAAATGGAAAAGCCAATTATCAAATTTATTTGGAAGGGTAAGGGGACTTGAATAGCCAAAAAGATCTTTAAAAAGAACAAAGTTGGAGGACTCTCACTTCCTGATTTTAAATCATATTACTTAACTACAGTGTTCACAACAGCATGGTATTGGCATAAAGATAGACATATTGACCAATGGAATAAAATTGAGAGTTCAGAAATAGACCCTCACATCTACGGCCAATTTGTATTTGACAAGGCTGCCAAGTCCACTCAACTGGGAAAGAACAGTCCATTCAACAAATGATGCTGAGAGAATGGATATCCATATGCAAAGAATGGAAGAGGACCCTTATCTCACATTAAAAAAAATTAACTCAAAATGGATCGAAGACCTAAATATAAGAACCAGAAACATAAAACTCCTAGAAGAAAATGTAGAGAAGCATCTTGAAAATCTGTGGTAGGCAATGTTTTCTTAGATTTTATACCCAAAGCACAAGCTGTGAAAGAAAACGTGGAAATTCCTTAAAGTTAAGAACTTTTGTGCATAAAAGAACTTTGTCAAGAAAGTGAAAAGACAACCTACTCAACGCGAGAAAATATTTGAAAGCTATGTATACGATGAGGGTTTAATATCCAGAATACATAAACAAATCCTACAAGTTAACAATAAGACAATCAACCCATTAAAAAATGGGCAAAAGAGTTGAATAGACATTTCTCCAAAGAGGAAATACAAATGGCTAAAAAGCACATGTGAAGAGGCTCAACACCACTATTAGGAAAATGCAAATCAAACCCACAATGAGATAGAATTTCACACCTATTAGAATGGGCACTATTAAACAAACAAACAAACTAAGTGTGGGAGAGGCTATGGAGAGGCAGGAACCTCGTTCACTGTTGGTGGGAATGTAAAATGGTGCAGCCACTGAGGAAGACGTTCAGCAGTTCCAGTCAGGAAGCAAAGTGCAGAATCACCGCGTGACCCAGCAATCCCGCTACTGGTGTACACCCAGGAGAGCTGAAAGCAGGGGCTCGAGCAGATGTTTGCATATCGATGTTCATCAGGATTATTCACAATTGGAAAGAGATGGAAACAACCCAGTTGTCCATCAACTGATGAGCAGATAAATAAAATGTGGTCTATAGATACGACTGGATGTGATGCAGCTGTAAAAAGGAATGAAATCCTGATTTATGCGACAACGTGGATGAACCTGAGGGCATCGTGTTGAGTGAAATAAGCCAGACACAAAAGGACAAATACTGTATGACTTCACTGCTTTGAACTAGTTATACTAAGCAAACTCATGACTTAGAATCTAGAACTTAGGTTACCAAGAGATAGATTGGGTTAGAGAATGGGAACTTGATGCTTATTTTGCAGATTTTCTGTTTGGGCTGATGGTAAAGGGTGGGAAATGGATGGTGGAGGTGGAAGCCCATAACTGTGAGTGTAATCAACAGCACTGAACTGTGGAGGTGAATGTGGTTAAAAGAGGAAACTTTGGCACGTATGTGTTACTAGAATAAAAATTAAAAGGTAAAACACAGGACTGTACAACAGAGAGCCCTACTGCAGATGAAGGACGAGGTCTTCAAGTATCAGAAAGTTCTTTCATGAGTTATAACAAACGCATGGCGCTAGCACAGGTGGTAATAATAGGGTGGTATATGGGAAAACGAACCTAAGGTAAATAACGGACGATAGATGGAGCTATTTTAACTCTCTTCCATCAACTGAAACAAAGGTGACAGCTGTTAAAAAAAATTGTACGAGTATAAAAGAAGAGCTATCTCACGGGTAACAAACGTTCCCCCAGTGCTGGCTGGTGGTGGTGGGGTGGTGGTCGGGAAGCCCGTATTTTATGCCTGATTGTTTTGTAAACTCACAACTTCTCTAAAAAGAAGAAAATAACGAGGACCCCATTTGCCAAGTGCTGGGGCAGACCTCGTAGAGGGCTTGGGGGCTGGCGCCCAGGTCTCCACCCCTCCCCTGGGGCTGACTCCACTGCACCTGGCTCTCCTAGCCACCAGATGTGCCCTTTCCTGCCCCAAGCTCCACCCGGGCCCCCCTCCGACCAGGGGGCCACTCTGACCCAAGTCTGGTCTCTGGCCAGGGCTAGGGCACCCCGGCCCTCCCAGCAGCTCATGGTGGACCCTGCACAAGCCCTGTTAGGTCCTGCCTCAGTTTACCAGCTGACCAGCCCATGCTGTTTGGACCTTGCTCCTGGGCACTGCCCCCCATACCAGGTGGCCCAGGGCTCCTGGGGACCGCCCAGTGCTCGGCAGGCACAGAGACTCACCAGCTCCTGCCGGGGAGCTCAAGGCTACAGGATGTCGAATCCCCCCATTCCCGGCGGCGGGAGGCAGCAGCTTGGGGGGCTGCGGGAGGCTGGAGGCAGGAGGACGGGCTGCGCATTCCTGCTTCTGCCTCAGCCCTGCACTGCCGCTCCTGATCCATCACCCACCCTCTCCCATGACTCACTCACTCATCCGGCGCCGTCCTCGTGCCAGGCATGGTGCTAGGTGCCGGGGACGAAGATGGTGATGGACGTGGCCCCAGCGTCCAGTCTATGCATTTGTGAATCAGGGTAAAAATATCTCCACCAAGTTCCATGAGGCCTCTCCTCTAACGCCCCGGGCCCAGTGATGCACCCACGATTATTATGGCCTGTACCTTGTAACTCTCTGCCCCCAAACCCCAGTACCCAGCCACTCCCTCCCCTCCCCTCCCCTCTCCCCTTTCTATTTTGTTTTCCTTTTGCCACGGCACCTTCCTACTGGCTGGAAAGGGGCCAGGGTCTCTCCTGTCCTGCCAGGCACTGCCCAACAATCGCCCTATAATGGGGTGAACTGGGTCCCCCAAAGATATACTGAAGTCCTGGCCCTCAGGACCTAAGAATGGGAGCTTACTCAGAATCAGGCAAGAAAGCGTGGCTCTGCCGGAGCAGGGGGGGCCCTAACCCAACAGGAGGGGAGACACGGACAGACGGACAGGGGGCACAGGATGCAGGGAGGCGGGCAGGGCACGGACCTTTCCCTCTGGGCTTGAGCGGAGCGTGGCCCTGCCAACACCTGGGTTCAGGCTTCCGGCCGCCAGAGCCGGGAGAGGAGAAAGCCCTGCTCCTTACGGCGCCAGCTCCGGGCACCGTGTGGCTGCGGCCCCGGGATGCTGAGAGCCCCCGCTAGGGGCATTCGCGCAGGGCTGCTCCTCGTCTGGAGAGGCAGCCGCAGACACACGGGCTGCCTCTGTCTCGAGAGCTTCTCCACAGGGCACCTGAGAGATTCCCCAGGAGCCAAGCTCGCAGCTCCCTGTGCTGGGCTCGGGCTCCGAGGGCTGCTGAGCACAGGAGGGACAGAGGGACGGTCACCCCAAGACTCCTGTCACAGGACAAAGAAGAAAAATGGGGGGCGGGCAGAGGCGCAGGCCAAGGGCCAGCTCCAAGCAGGGACGCACAGACTGTGATGTATTTTATCTTTACCCCATTTTCATACTTCCATGTATGTGTTTTGTAACGTGCACGTGCTTTCCAGCGAAGGAATAAATGAGTACAGAGATATTGGGGGGCCCAACTCTGCCCTTCCAGCGTGAACGAGGGGCAAGGCCCTCCCAGAGCCTCGGTTTCCCCATTTATAAAAAGGGGATGCCCAGGGCTGCTGTGAGGCTCAAATGAGGTTCCCCGAAAAGACCTCTTGGGAGCCGCCCATCTCCCCACGTCTCGCTTCTGCCCTTACAACACGGGGACGAGGCGGCGCGCGCCCAGGACGCCTGCACAGCCCGATGAACGCCGGCTCCCAGGAACCGCGACAGTAGTGCAGCTTGGGGGACGCAGGCCCGAGACGCCCTGCGGGACAGGGGGGCGAGAGGAGCCGGCCGCTGCCACAGCACGCGCGGACCTTGGATGCGGCACCCCTGCATGGAGCCTGCAGGAGGGCACAGCTGGTTCACCTGGAAGCTGGGGCGGGCGCTGGCCCTTCCCTCAGCCCAGGAACCTGGCGCAGCCGTGGCAGGGCACAGCCAGACACGCCCGAGGGGCTGTGAGGCCCCCTTCCTCAGGAGGCAGACGGCTCAGAGCCACGCCTGTGGGGGCCGCCGCCCTTGGCGTGTCACGAGGATGTCCTCAGCCCAGGATTCCGAGCTCTGGCTGCGGCCGTGAAGGTTCCAGCGGCCCCCGGGCCACCTGGAACAATCTAGACCCCGTCACGCGTGGGGATCTCGTGGCTGTGGCCGTGTCGTGGCAGAGCAGCTCTCTGACCCGGATCCTTCCGGAGGGGCCGCAGTGGGCAGCCAGCCCACAGGCTGAGTTGCTCAGGCCCGGCTCAGACCCCGGTGCTGCCTCCGCTCAGAGCTGGGCCAGGTCCCGGTGCACAGCACTTGGCTAGTGAAGTGTCCCCAGCTCACGGGCGCAACAGACAGCGGCTGCCCACCAGCCGGGGAGAGAGACCCTCTCTTGACACGTGTGACAGGCACGGTGGAGACACGTTGGGGGGTTGCTAGCCCCCTCAGAGGAGGCACACAGAGAGCGGAGACCACGCAGCTCCCCGTCCCAGGTGCTGCCCACGCCCGCAGCCCCTGGCCCCTCTGCCGGCCCTGCCCCGACCTCGCCCGAACTGCCTCCAGCCGGTTTCTGCTTGTCGCATCCCAAGACCCTTGACGTGTGTCCCACCGAGGACAGGGTGTGGCCCTGGGCCCCACTCCCTTGGCAGCCTATCAGCGTCTGTGTGTCCCTCCCTCATCAGCCGTCTGTCCCACACGCTCCATTTCCCAGAGTGCTCTCTTCAGGGCACAAATCCCAAAGCTCTGTGGACCTGTGGCCGTCAGAGACACGGCTGGGGCTGTCCGCACGGCCTGTGGCCCAAGGGTCCTCTCCCCACCGCGGGGAGGAGGCAGGGCCCGGGTCCTCAGACCCACTGCCATGTGATGGGAGCCCCGGGGTGGGCGGCCGCTCCCCTCCTGCTGGTGGCCGTGGGCAGCTGGTGGCGGCCGGGGTCTCAGTGGACCTGGTGCTGATACCCACACCTGCTCTGAGGATGAAACGCCATCGCTCCGTGGGAGCAACGCCAGGTGATCCCGCGCCCGGCTCGCCAACGATACCTGTGATTCTGAGCCCCGACGCCGGGCTCTGCCCGCGGGGTGACGGGAAGGTGACGGTGCACAAGCCGGACACTGCCCCGTGGCCATGGAGCGTCCAGTCTGGGGACACAAAGAAGTGTCAGGTGTGCTGTGGCAAAGTGGTCGGGATGCTGGGGGAGGCAGGGCTGCGGGGCTTTGGGGGGACCCTCTAAGGAGGGGACGGAGTCAACCGTGGTGAGGTCCAGGGGTCCTTCCGGGTGGGAGAAGAGTCGGCGGGTGGGAGGGGCAGGGTGGCCCTCAGGGAATTTGATGCCCAGGCTCATTCTCCCACCAGACCTGACCTCTGGGGGCTGCAGCCAGGGCCCCACAAGGGCGTGACGCGTTCAGCGGTGCCCGGCGCCAGGTCAGCCCTTGTAAGATGCTCTTATGGGGTCACAGTGCTGCCATTGGCAACGATGCTATCGTGTCCCCCCAAAAGCCACGTCCAAGCCCCAGTGCTGCCCCTGGCCCTGCGAATGTGACCTCATTTGGAAATCGGGTCTTTGAGGACATGACCAGTTAAGGTGGGGCCAGAGTGGAGCAGGGGCCCCCACCCCATATGGCCGGGGTCCTGGTACAAAGAGGAGAAACAGCCTTGGGGAGACCGAGGCAGATTCTGCAGCGAGGCGGCCACAGGCCAAGGGGCGCCAAGGACGGCGGCACCGTGGGAAGCTGGAAGGGGCGGGGAGGAGCCTGCCCGCGGCCTCAGAGGGAGCGCCACCCCCAGCCTCCAGAACGGGGAGCCCCCCGCTCCTGTGGCTTTAAGCCTCCCCATTTGTGGGGCTTTTTAGGGCGACCCCGGGAGACCACGGCAGGCTGTCTTCCCGCTTTACGGACGCACAGAGCATGGGAGCACTTGTCTGGGGTGGGACCTGAATCCCAGCAGGCTGCAGCCGGAACCCCGGCCCCCGCACGCCCTGCCCCCTCTGCCTGCAGGATGCGCCTGTGCTTCCCAGGTCGGGGAGGGCTCCCCGGAACCGAGACCCTGCCTCCTGAAGGACGGGCGATGGCCACCCCTGTCAAACGAACCTGTAGTCCAGCCGCACGCCGGCGGCTTCCTGCTCACCTGGGGACGCGACCCCAGCGCGGGCTTCAGGCAGCCGCCGCCTCCCACAGCGGCACGTGTGTGCCGTCACGGAGACGTGCGGCGTGGGCCACGGTGGACCACTGAGGCCGACGTCCTGCCACATGCGCCAGGCATGCACGCGGCAGTGCCGCGTCGTGAGGCCAACAAGCGTGCGCCCGAGAAGCCGGCTGCCGTGACGCAGGGCGGGCGGGGCTGAGGCGG
Organism: Cabassous unicinctus; assembly: GCA_029593785.1. NCBI lineage: Eukaryota > Metazoa > Chordata > Mammalia > Cingulata > Chlamyphoridae > Cabassous > Cabassous unicinctus. Next base: position 8,105 of record JAQZBX010078410.1, read on the forward strand.
CCGCAGCTGGGGGGGCTTCCTTCTGGCCACCGCTCACCAGCCCAGGGGTGGTCCTGAGCTTGCAGGCAAGTGAAGTGCTAAAGAGGTTCCACCTGCAAGTCCAGGAACGCTCTGAGGACCCCCAGCAGCCAGCCGAAGGCATCTGTGCTCAGCTCGGAATGGATCTCCTTGCAGATGGAAATGACCGCTCTCCGCGTGAAAATGCAACTCCTCCGTGATGCTTCAGACTCGGGGTGCCCCGCTGTGGCGATTCCCACCCTTGTCTTGCCTGGGCACGGTGTGGGCAGCACGTCAAAAGACGTCCCAGCAGGCGGCTGTCACGCCACCCGTTTCCCTCCAGCTCCAGAGGCCTGTGATGAACACAGACGAGCAGGGACGCCCGGCCCCAGTCTCTCCTGGTGCCGCTCGCTCTCGTGTGTTATTATTAGGTCTTTCTCGAACTCCAGCCCCATCCCTGGCGTGTGAGGACTCTGGGGGGCACAGACCCCTTTCCATACCTAATGCGGTGGAGCCGTATTTCCAAGACCATCATTCCCAGCCGGTGACCTCTCACGAGGCCTGACAGCATCTGAACGGAAGACCGAGGTCTATTAGGAAAAACGAAGGCTGGACTTCCGACAAAGAGCCCCAGCGCCCACAAGGAGTCCCCAAGATGCGGCCGGCTGGCTGCCGGGACAGTCCCGAGAGGACGCACCACACCCCTGCGCCCACGCGGCTGCGGCCGGGGTTTAAATGTGCATCCCGTGAACGTGGCACGTGTGGGACTCCGGCCTGTTCTGACAACCACACGGACCCCTGGGCAAAGGCCTGGAGGCAGGAAATGGCTTCACAGGGTACCCCTGATGGTGGCACGGCGCTGGGCACCGGCCTGCAAAATCAGTTGAGATTTGGCGCTTCCCCATTGGTGCCTGTGCAGTGTCTGTCCTGGAGGCGCCGTCCGCCTCCGTCACCAGGCCAGCTGACCTGCAGGGAAGCCCGGCCCCTCCCGCCGCGCTGCGTGGCCGAGACCTAGGACAGGCTCCCTTGACGGCCTGGGTGGAAGGCAGCACCCAGTGAGCTCTCCTGCCCACGGAAAAGGCTTGCCCTCGACACCGTGGCTCTTGGGCAAACCTTAGAGCCAGCTCAGGTGGTGCCTGGTTGGAGGGGACCGTGGGAGCCGTCCCCGCGAGACCCAGAGACCTTTGAAGCAGGACGCGATACCCAGGGTCTGGGACCCTCTCCCACGTCAACTTGCATTTATGCAGCATCCCGTACGTTTCATGGGCTTGGTGCTGGCATGTGGGGGAGAGAGGGGCACAGGGCATAAAGCAAGAAGCCTGCCCCGGGCAATGGGGATAGGACTCAGGGAAGGCTTCCCTGTGGAAGTGTGTCTGAGCCACGTCGAGCGAGGCCACGGAGGGGCAGGAGCCCTCCAGGCAGAGGGGACAGTGAGGGCAGGGGTTGTGTGTGGCCCCGGGCTTCTGAAGTGTGGGTGGAATTTGAGGGATGGAGGCGCGGGTACCTGCTGGGCGCCAGGCTGCGCTGGTGGCCACTCCACACAGCTCCTTTCCAGGCTGCAGGCCTCCACGGCGCCCTTTCCTCTCCTCCTCCCCAGAAAGAGGGGCTTGCAGGCCCCTCCATCAGCTCCACTTCCCGGGAAGGAAAGCGCTGCAATGCCCAGGTGGCAAAGGCTGAGCTGGGCGCCTGGACCCCAGGCCCTGGCAGACGCCTCCAGGTCCATGGACCCCCGAGCCTTGTCCTTTGTGGTCAGCCAGCCTCCTAAGATGCCTAATCCCTGGAACCTGTGGATACGGGACCTTCCGCAGCAAAAGGCAGATGTGAGGATGTGGAAGATTGTCCTGGAGATGGGAGATTGTGCTGGATTAACTGGGTGGGCTGGAACCACGGGCAGGAATGAGACTCAGAGGAGAGGTGGCCACGGCCGCAGACGCCAGGCTGGGGTGACAAAAGCCCACGCGCCGAGGCTCGCTGGCGGCCTCTAGAAGCCAGAAGAGGCAAAGAGCGGGTTCTCCCCCAGCCCTGCTGACCCGTTCTGGACTTCTGGCCTCCAGACTGTGCAATGTTTTAAGCGACCAAGTCCATGGTCGTTTGTCACAGCTACGAGAGGAAACGCATACACCGGCTTCCACGAAAGCTGAGAGGAAGTGCAACCTGCGCAGCTCGCAGCCGAGGGCCGACGGGAGGGAGCCTGTGCAGGCAGCCTCGCCCCCGACTCATGAATCAGTGGGGTGGGGGCTCTGGGGACCAGGCCTGGAGCAGGCTTGCCGGTCTCAGTTTGCGCTTGAATACCTCCAGCAAGGCGCGAGGTGACCACCTGGAAGGACCCGGGCGACTGGGCAGCTTCCAGGAGGCCGCCTTCCCACCCTCACGCATCATCACAGTCCCCGCCGGCCTCCAGAACCTTCTGCCACAGACAGGGCCCACCCCCAAATGAAGTTGAGCAGCCGGACACGTGGGCGAGCTGGGGTCTATTCGTGCTGGACTAAAGAGGACGGAGGGGGCCTGGCCAGGACCAAGGACAGCTCCTCGGCATGGCCCAGCCGCCACGGAGCCAAAGCCACGTCCCCAGCGCTGGAGGCAGCTGCCAGCCTCGGCCGGCACCAGTGGCCGCCTGGCCTGGCCTCCCTGACCGAGACAACCCGTGATGAGTGGGACTCCTCCGGGATGGAGGCCCCGTCCTCAGAGGTCAGCACCCGGCACAGCCCCAAGGCCGATGGCCATGAGAGGGACGGACCCTTTGCCAGGCCCAGCTCCCCCTCCCGTCCAGAGAGCGGGGAATATCAGCTGTCAAAGTCGGCGCAGTCCTGATACCTGCTACAATCCAGACAGACCTTGACAATATGCTGAGGGACAGAAGCCAGGCACAGAAGGCCCACGTTATGTGATTCCACTTACGCGAAACGTCCGGGACAGGCCGATTCGTGGAGACAGAAAGCAGATGATGGTGGCCGGGGGCTGGGGGACTGGGGGAGGGGGGGTTGGAATGCCTGCTCATGGCTATGGGGTTCCCTTTCGGGGTGATGAGAATGTTCTGGAACTTGATTGGCGATGACTGCACTCACTGTTAAGGCACTAAATACCACCAATGGTAAATTTTATATTTGTGATTTGACGACAGTAAAAAGCGCTGAGGACAGAGGAGGCGTCGTCCAAGGAGAGAGCAGAAGAAGAGGGGTGGGGGGCCTGTGTGGCCATCGCCCTGCCTGGCTCTGCGGGTTTTCCTGTGAGTTCCGAGCCAGGAATGGAAGGAAACATCCTGGACAAACGCCCTTCTCTCCGTAACGGGGAGGGGCCTGGAACAGGGGGCGGCTGGAAGGGCCGCCCCGACTCCCCCCAAAGGGCATCTTCAGCGCCCCGCCCCTCCCAGCGCGTCGCTGGGTCCCTGCGGGCTGAAGGGCGCTGTGGCACCTCGCCCAGCCCCGCCCCGCCCCGCCCCGATTCGATTAGCCCGGGAACATTTGCCTGGACGGGATGGGGGGGGGGCTGGGGCAGCGCCACGTCTGCCCAGCAAGCCAGCGGGTGGCCGGGCCGCTTCTCCTCCTCCTCTCCTTGAACACCAGCGGCGGCGTGTCCCCCCGTGTCCCGTGCACACGCACATGCGGCTTAGAGGAGCACGCGCTGGTGGAGGCCAAGCGGCCGGCAGCTGGCAAAGCTCTCCCTGAGTTTCCCGGCGTCCCCGCGTGGCTCCTGGGGGGTGCCCGGCTTGGCATCGCGATGCTGTGTTCCGCTTCCCAGGCTGCCAGGGTCCCCCTAGGGCCTGAGCTCGGATCCCAGCCGAGGAGCGGACACCCCGCGGCTCTGTCGGCAGGCGCTGCACCGGTGTTCTGGATCTGGTGGAGCTTCAGAACCACCTGGGGGGCTAGGGAAAAGGTGGATCCCTGGGCCCTCCCCCTGCCCGATGGGAGGCGGCGGAGTCCAGCGAGCAGGAGACGCGGGTGGCTGGCCAGGCCGCGCAGCCCCGGGAGCTGAGCGCACGCCCCGTCTCACCCTTCGCCGCTCTGGCGACCAGCCTGGGAGGCCGCGGGCTGCACAGGAACGAGGGTGGAGGTCTGGGCCCGCCGGAGCTGGCTGGGGACAGTGGGCTGGCGTGGAGGGGGCTGAGGGGGCAGTGGGGACCAGAGGAGGGAGGGGGCCTTCCCGGCAGAGGGAGCACGTGGGGGCGAGGCCGAGCGGGTGGACGGGGCTGTCGGCCGGGAGGGCCTGGAAGTCGGAGGGGGGTAGGGGATGAAGCGAGGCGTGGTGTCGGCGTTCGTAGCTTCTCTGACCTCCCAGACTGCTGTGAGGGTGACGTGGAAGCCACGTCCAGCGCTTAGGACACAGCGAGTGCTCGGTCAGTACCGGTGATGCTACTACCACCGGCGGATAGAACTGCACAGGGCTGGCCGACTTCTGGGCCTCGACGTGCTGGGAGATGGCAGCTAAATGTCGAGGCCTGCGCGCACGGCGGGGGGCACCTTCGGTTTTGACCCCTTTTCAAAAAACACGAGTTGGTCGGGACGAGAGTCCGGGAAACCTCCTGGAGTCTCCTCTCTCGGCCGCCCTCAAGCCGCTCTGCCTCCAAAGCAGATCGGAATCCCTCACGCCAGGCCCGCCTGCCGGCCCCCTCGTGGGTTCCTGCTGAGCCGCCTCCCCGGCCTCCCCGGCCTCTGCTGTCTGCTCTCAACCCAGGAGCCTCCGCCACCCCCTGCGACCTCAGAAGATCTTACCACCACCAGCAGGCGAAACTTGCAGGCCGAGTAAACACTGACACTGCACGTGGCCCTTCCACGTCCACGTGGCCTGGCCCCGGCCACCTCCTCCTCTCGCCACCTGCCACGCCCTGGCTGGTCCTGTGCGGTGTCCCAGCCCAGCCTGCTGCTCCTCCGGCTTCCAGGCACAGCCAGGCCTAGGACCCCGCTGTCCTCCTGTGACCTCACTGTCCTCCAGATGCCCGAATGGCTCCAAGTCTCGGCCACATGTCACCCCCGCACGTGGCCGACCTGATGACCCCTGGCCCCTTCCCAGGCACGCAGCACCTGCTGACGAGGCAGACCGCCCACCCCCTGGCTCTGTCCGTGGTTTGCCACCTGACTCCCATGCGCATGCGCCACCTGCCCTCTCCCCTCGTGGGTCTGCTGGCGAGCCTCTAGCACTTGGTGCAGCGCCAGCCCGAGGAGGGCACGCCAGCGCCATGTGCTGCGTGTGCCGGCTAACATGGCCAGAGCGGAGGCCACGGCAGATGCTGCTTTCCAGAGGGGCGATGAGCCTGCGTTCTCGTCTCGGGGACGTCGGGGGACGCAGGGACCAGCACACGCCCGATGGAGGTCCCGGGAAAGCAAGTCCCGACGGCAACTGCTTGCTCCGCTGAAGGTCACCAGCAAGGGGGCAGTTCTGGACACTTGGGGATTCCCAGGAGCTGCGCACACTGGTGCCTGGGGAGAGGGTCGGAGGGCTGGAGGACAAGCCCCCGAGCTCCAATGCGCGACCCCGGGGCATCATCGGGGCCCAGGGTCTGATGTGGCTGCTGTAGAGGCTGTGCTGGTTTGTACGCCACCTCAGCAGCCCCTCCGAGACGGACCGCCCAGGCCACAGCCACCCCTCCCCAGCACCCGACTGACCCTGGGGTGGGCAACCTGACCAGGGGTGGCACATTCCCTGGCTGCCTAGGGCCAGCCCCAAGACCTGATGCAGAGGGCACTGCCCAGTGGGAATCAGAGGTTCCGAGGCCACTGACAGAGAGAAGCAGGGATGGCAGAGCAAGGGGCAGGGGCAGCAGCCAGGCTGACAGCTGGTCGGGGCCTCTTGGCTCGAACCCCAGGCCTCACTGCACCACAACAGCCCCCACCCCCACTTTCCATGTTTTCAAAAGATGGCCAGAATCTGTTCCTGTTCTTTGTTCCTAATAAGGACAGGCTTTCTTTCATCTATGCATGCAGGCATCCTTCCATCCATCCACCTGTCTCTTTCCTTCCTACAATCTATCCATGCATTTCCCCTCCCTCCCTCCCTCCCATCCATCCATCCATCCATCCATCCATGCCCCCT
>JAQZBX010078411.1:0-14126 GCA_029593785.1 Cabassous unicinctus
TCTTTGCACAATCCTTTCATTTTACTAGAATGAGATGGACCATAAAGACAGTGCTTTCTGCTCTCCTTTTTCTTACTTTTTGTTTGTTTCTTTGTTTTTACATCAACTTCATTCTTCCTAATGCCTGCCTAGTATTCCACTACATGGATATACCCTATTTATTCAAAAGTAGTTATGCTTTTGTACCAAATAGAAACTTTTTCATCTTTTTGTAATAGCTGATCTAGTAATCTTAGTAATAGAACCTGGATCTGCTATTCCTAGTCTGGTAACAGACATCACCACTTCAGAGAACTCTGGCCCACTGTGTACTTTTATACCCATTAAAAAATTAGTAAAATAAAAATGTTCCATGTCACCATAAAACCCTCCTTGGAAGAGGGTATGTTCCATTTAAATATCTTTGGCTAAAAGACAACGTCTAATTTCATCATTAAAATGCCATGTAATGTTTTCACTAATTTTCAGTATTTCACCATTACTTTTTTGTTTTCTAGTTTTGAATCTTTTCTTTAGATAGAAGCATCATTTTCTCTTGATTTGAGTTGACAGTATAAAAAATTACTTCAAGCAATTTTATATATATATATCCTTTCAGCTTATTTTTTATGCTTATACTATAAGCATAGAGACTGAGCATCTTTTCATGTGGTTTGAGCCCATTTGTATTCCCTTTTTAATGAAATGTTTGTTTGTATTCTTTTCCATTTAAAATATTGCTTATCTTTTTCTTTTTTTAAAAAAATCAATTTCTAGGAGGTCTTTAGAGTTAGAAAGAATAGCCCTTTGTCTATGAATGAGTTGCAAATGCTTCTCTCCAGTTTGTCATTATGCTTTTAACTTTACTTAGATTGATTTTTTCTTAAACTTGGTATATGATATGAGGTGGGTTACCTAGTTTACCCTAATACTATTTACTGGAAAATCTGTCTTGCCCCCTCAATTTGAGAACCATTGTTATTGTTTACTAAATTCCTCTTTATACTGTGTTATTTCTGGACTTCTCTTCCATTAATCTCTCCATCTGTATATAAGTCAATACCATATTATTTTAATGATTAAAGTATTTATATCTGATATGGATACTTTCCCACCCCCCAAACTTGCTCATCTTTTTCAGGGTTTTCCTAAGTATTCTTACTTATTTTCAAATGAACTTTAAGATCTCTGTCTAGTTCCCCTGACCTCCCCAAATTCCCACTTTTGGTAGTCTATGATTTTTGTCAGGTGTACAAATTAACTTAAGAGAGTTGAAATACTCATGATACTTCTCTAAGCAAACATGATATTATCTTTTCATTTGTTCAAGTGTTTTGTGTCCTTCAGTAGTGTTCCTTCCAGGTCTTTAAAATATCTGTAATTTATTTTTGTTTATGGTGTAGGGGAAAAGTATATGTATATATATTATTATGGAAAATTTCAAACATATGCAAAAGTACACAATAATGTAATGACACCAATACCTATCACTTATCTTCAACAATTATCAACTCTTGGCCAATCTTGTTTCTTCCACCTACCCTTCGTATCTCCCTCTACTATATTATTTTGAAGTAGATCCTAAGTGATAAATCATTTCATCTTAAGTATTTCAGTACATATCTCTAAAAGATAAGGACTTATAATTCACATCTAAAACTAGTTAAAAGTAATTCCTTGATAGCCTGAAATAGCCATTCAGTATCCAAATTCCCGATGTTCTCATCAATTTCATACACACAAACATACACACACACGTGTGTTTTTAAAAATTTGTTTGAATCCAGATTCCAGAAAAGGTCCACACATTGGAATTGGTTAATATGTTTCTTAAGTTTCTTTAACCTTTGGGTTCCTCTTTCTCTTGCAATTTATTTATTGGAAAAAAAAAAAAAAAAGGATTGTTTGCCTCTTGGAGTTTCCCACAGCCTGAAATTTGTGATATAATTTAACATACTCGCTCTGGTGTCCTCTGTATTTCCTATAAATTGATAGTGGGATCTGTAGTTGCACCATCCATTACAGCATGCACTGGAAACATGTAGCTGTTGAACACTTGAAATACAGCTGGTCTCAATTGAGATGTACTGTAAATGTAAAATATACACCAGATTTTAAAGACATAGTAGGAAAAAGAATGCAGAGTATCTCATAATTTTTAAAATAGTGATTACATGTTGAAATAATATTTTGGATATATTGGGTTAAATAAAATAAGTTATTAAAATGAATTTCACCTGACTTTTTTTTTTTTTGTCATTACCAAAATTTTTTGAACATATGTATAGCTCATATTTCCTTTGAATAGCACTGATTTAGAGGTTTGGTCAGATTCAGGTTCAGATTTTTTGGCAAGACAACTTCAGAGGTGGTGGTGTCACATATTTTCTGTTATGATACAATTCCAGGGGTTACATTGTGATGTTTCCCTAATTCTATTACTATTTATTGTTTATTAGCTGGAATAATTCTATACAGAAATTTCCATTGGAAGAAACTTCCCCTTCCCTACTGTTTGGTTACCTAGCTGTACAATTCCTTTAGAAAAAGCAAGATAAAAGTGATACGTTGCAAATAGTTTTTTCTCAGTTTATTTTTCTTTTTACTTTACCATGTGTAAGTTTGTTGTTTTAGATGGGTTTTTGTTTGTTTTCTTTTACTTTTATGTAATCAAAGTTTTCTAACTTTCCCCTTATTATTTCTCAGTGTTTTCTTTTAGTACCTATATGGTTTCTTCCATGTTTTTTTTTTATGTTTAAATTTCTGTTCCTTTTGCAATTTATCCTAATGTGTGCTATAAAGAATAGATGCAGTTTTACCTTTTTCCTCTTGATTATCTTGTTAGCCAACTCCATTTATTAAAAAATCCATCCTTTCACAGGGATTTGAGATGCTACCTTTATCATATACTGTTTGCATATGTTTACTTTTGAATTTTTTATTGTGTTCCTGTGGCTTATCTATTCATATACAAATATCATAGTGCAAAAAAACTTTTTATTTTTAAATAACTTTGGACTTACAGAAAATTGGAAAAATAGTAGAGAGAGTTCCCATATACCCTTTACTCATCTTTCCCTCAAACACCTTAACATATCCATAGCACAATTACCAAAACTAATAAATTAACCTATTGATACAATAGTTAACTAAACTACTTACTCTTTGTACAATATTTTCCTATGTGGTAGGTCTAGATTTTCCTAGCTGTTTTTGCTCATTTGTTTGATTGGTTTTTTTTTCAAATGTCTAGCTGCAGATAACAAATCTTATCAAGTATTTTTTACTGGGATTGTGTAAAATTATAAATTAACCTAGGGAAAACTATAGGGGAAGGGGGTTTATAACATACTTCAGCATTGTCTTAACTAAGAAAGTTATGCATGTATATTTTCATATTATAGCTTATATAGCATTTTTATTTTTCAGACTACCTTTTGTTATTGAATCCCGGCAGTATCCCTGTGAGTTATTGTAGAACAGGTAGTAAGTATCCATTTTACAGATTAAGTTAATTTAAAAAATTAAAATGAAGGGGCAGAGATTAAACATGACCCAGCATGAAGTTAAGACCCAAGTGTCTAAGTACTAGTCTAGTGCTCATTCTGTTCAGCCTTTAATAAAAGCTTTTGTAGATGATCCTCATCTCCCAGAGCTCTCCTTCCTCCTCAGGTCTCATTGGGATACACTAGTTTTATCATTGACTCTAGCCATTGGAGGACTGGCTGGATCTGCGTCCCTTGATTTCACTTGTTAGGGGTTTTCCACTTAGAGGTTTTCCATTATTTGAGCTAATGGTAGATCCTGTCTGCATTATTCCATATAGTGGATTTCATTAAAGAAGCATTTTTTTAAAATATTAAGGTGTTTAATATTTTATGTTAAATAAAATACAAACTTTGTAATACATTTTTGTGATTAAAAAAATTAAGAAAGGCAGAATTTTTAGTTATTCCAAAGTGAGATTTGGATTAAACTAAAAAGAGAGTCTGGGTCTTCTGAATATTATTCATTTATTCTTAAATATAACTCCAAGCATTCTATAATTCTTTATGCCAAGGACCTCTTATAACCTGGCCATCTTCTGCATCTTCCTTTTCTCCCTTCCACAACCACTGCCAGACTCTGCTTCGCTTCTTTCTGACAATCATCCATGTTTTTTAAGTGGCTTCACTCTGAGCACATTGGATCCCAAGACCACACATGCTATAACATCGCCTATCATATTCATCTTTTAAAATAAATGTAATAGAACTTTATTTTAGTAATTCTTATTTATCATCTGCCTATCAATAAGCTTTGAAGTCTTAATCTAATGTTTTCCTTCATGTCCATTTGTTTAAATGAGGTCTTCTTGGGACTTCAGAAATACTTTCCCATGTTTAAGAAATGCCTTTTATCAAATAAAAGGTGATGGTATGACCTACATAATCTCATTAATCCCTTTGGCTCTAAAATTCTATGACTCTTTTTCTGAGAGTATTACAGCTAGATTCTTACATATTTCCTGATTTAAAAAAATATTGGGTTAAGTCTAAACTATTGGACAAAATCCAGAAATAATATTACCAATATAAATACACTTTTATCAATGATTATATTTTCTAAGTTTTGCATGTAAAACTGGATAAAACATCTTTAAAATCTTGAAAACAGTCTAACCTGATATAAATCTCATTCACCTGTGAAAAGGCAAATGTAGTCAAACACTACTGAAGTTCTCTCCTATTTTAGTCTAATTCGTTTTCAAAGACCTCAGTTTTTCATTCTCTTAAGAAAGATGCTGTTACTTAAGCAATATTATTTTGAGACTGAAACTAGCATACTCACACAGAATTCTTCTTAATAAATGTCTGAAGAGTTTTGTTTCTTTTATCCCTTTCTTTGTAAACAAGCAGCCACTATTTTTTCTTTTTTCTTTTTTGAGTAGTGAATTTCAAAATCCTTTTTAACCTTATAGGTCCAGGGGTAGCCAAGGATGGCTGCAGCTTCATATGATCAGTTGTTAAAGCAAGTTGAGGCACTGAAGATGGAGAACTCAAATCTTCGACAAGAGCTAGAAGATAATTCCAATCATCTTACAAAACTGGAAACTGAGGCATCTAATATGAAGGTATCAAGACTGTGACTTTTCATTGTAGTTAATCCATTTTTGTTCAGTATTCCTCTTGTAAACTTGGGTCAAGACACTTGAATTACTTAAAAGTGTATTTTAAGTTAAGCAGTAATATGTAAACTTTTTCTTGCAAAAGTTACATTTATATTTCTACAAGATATATTTCTATAAGATATACTGTATTCATCCAGTGAATCATGTAAAGAAAATTATAAAATTCCAGTGACGAATTAGTTAGTTCTTAGTTATTTACAGGCTTAAAAATAAGAGACCAATTTAAGCATCATTATACTGAAGCTGTGTTTATAGAAACTAGCCTCACAACTTTTGAATATATCCCAGCTCTCTCAGATCTTGTTAATCGTTTAAGTGCTACTATGATAGATGATCAGATGATTTAGAATCAGGGTGCCCTAGTGGAAAAAGCCCTGAACTCAAAGTCAGTACATGGTCCTTTTCCTGAGGAAAAGGAAACTTTTTCATCAACTGAGCTATGTAACATTTAGTTTAACCCTTCTGAACTTCAATTGTCTTAAGCCTAAATGATTTCCATAGTACCTTTAAGCCCTAAAATTGGTTTGCCAAATAACATTGAGAAGCTGTGATAACCTCTAAGAAAAGTTATAAAATATTCATTCCACTATGGGGAAATATGTTCTGTTTTCAAAACAATCCAGGTTAAAACTTTGGCTATTTTAATCCTGTAACTTAGGCAGATTCTCTTCTCACTACACTATCTAACTTTATGGAATTGGAGATCATCAACCAAAATATTATCTCTTTCCCTTTTAAAAATTCTTCCTTCTTTGTGTTGTTTCTGCCCCTGAGCTATTTTAACATCTTGAGTTCCTAACCCTGTTCTTCCTGTTTGCTCACTATTCTTATTCCTTACTCATTTCCTATTCTCTTCTAGTTCTTTTTACTTGTATATATGCATTTCAAGGTCCCTCTTTCCTCAGACTTCTGTGTATCACTTAAGTAACTATTTTTGCTCTTCTCTTACCCTTTATATTCAATATCATATTGATTCAACCTTTTACTCATACGTATTATTCTTTCTTTCTAGCTATCTTATCTATCTATAAATCTTTTCTGCTCTGCCTATTTATTATTTTTTTCTTACCAAAAATTGTGGTTGGCCTTTTAACAACCAAATTAATTACCTAATAAAAAGAATATTTTGAAATTTTAACATGGATCAACACAATTTTTCTAAAATTGTATGTGGAGTGTGTTTTTAAATTTTTAAAAGTATAGGATTTTAAAAGTCCCAACAGGACCACACTTTCATCTGCATTGGTGGTATATTTTGAATATATAACTTACCCTGGCAGGCCTATTTGGATAGTAAAATGTCTTTTTTTTTTTGGTGTGTGTGTGTGTGTGGGTGTGTGTGGTACTGGGGCCGGGGATTAAACCCAGGACCTCGTACATGGGAAGCCAGTGCTCAAACACTGAGCTACACCTGCTCCCCAGTAAATGTCTGTTTTGTAGTGCAGAGATCTGAGATCTCTTTTTAAGTTTTTCCTAGTTTAACTACTTGAGGACATTTTAACCTACCCTCCTAGATCCATATCCATGCAGAAATGGAATGTCTCTCAGAGTGACAATACAAGTCAGACTCTTAAATTTCTACAACAGAATATCAGGTTATCTGTATAATATAGTGAATATTGACACTTTAGATTTGTCCTAATTCAACTGTGAATTGATTGTTATTTAGCACATGTTTCTGCAAACATCCTTGCAAATCCTTCCACATGTTTTTTTTTAGGATTGTGTCATATGGTTTATGTATGGTTTACAGCCTTAGAATAAAATTATTTATGTATTTCTTTCTTAAGAGCTATGAAAGAACTGGAACCGTAACCTCTTTATTTTGTCTTAGAATCTTGATTTGTAAAAAGACACTTTTGGAGCCATTGCCACATTAGATTAAAGTTACTTCAAAATAATGGTTAATTCCCCCCAAATCACTTATTAGACTTTGGAATACATTATGTAATCTTGAATCATGTTTCCTGATAATTGACCTATTTACCCCAAAGAAAGGCAAGGTGTGTCTTCTCCAACCAGATTGTTTTTAAAAGCTATAGATGTCTGCACTTTGTACAATAGTTCCATCTAGTGGCAAAAGCAAATACTGTTTTGCTGTTGATTGTGTGGAATTGATGTAAAAAACTAAAATTATGGGAAGCGGGTGTGGCTCAATCGATAGAGCCCCCGTTTACCATGTGTGAGGCCCCAGGTTCGCTTCCCAGGGCCTCCTTGTGAGGGCAGGCCAGCCCGCGCGGTGCGGTGGGCTGAAGCAGCGGCACCTCACAGCAAGGGGAGATAAGCAGACACGGAGAAAACACACAGCGAATAGACACAGCAAGCACAAGCAGCAATGGGGGGATAAATAAATAAATAAATCTTTAAAAATATATATATATATTTTTATACGTGTGACAGGGAAATATGTGTACCACAACAGTTAGGGATATGTGAATACCGGCTATGTATTTGAGGATATTAAGGAAATGTTAATTTTTATGTATAATCATGGTTGTGTTTAGAAAGAATCTCTGTTTAAATATACTTACTAAAATATTTACAGACGAAATGATTTGATATCTGAGATTTATTTCAAAATCTGGAGAGGGATTGGAGGAAGTGGATATGGGTATATATGAAACAGGACTGAGCATCAGTTGATAATTGTTAAAATTGGGTGTGCGAATACATGGGGGCTTGTTATAATATTCTCCATTCTTATATATATGTTTGAAATTTCCTGTAATAAGAACATGAAGAGATTGCATGGGATTTAGATGACATACAATCACATAAATGCAGAAATTATAAGTAAACTTTGAAATAGTTGTATACTATGTTTTTACTCCATGGCTAGAACTCAACTTGATTGACCTTAAAATGTTGAGAGTAGCAACAGGTTAATATGGTGATGTAGAGATGTAAAGCATTTAAACTGAAAAGTGGCATGGTGTAGAAAAAATTACCTCTAGGCAAATTATTAATGGATCATTTATATCATTGTTGTATTTTGAAAAAATTAAATATTTATAAATTGCTCTGTAAACTATGAACCATAAACATGTAAAGTATTTTTTCTTCTCAGTGTCTAAGAAAAGGAAATATGAAATAAAAATTAAGATCAACACATTTCATAATTTATTTTTAAGAATTATCAAGTGTACTTGTATCTGGTTATGAAAAGAATCTAACACTATTTTAAAAGGGACATTTTATCTGGAAATCAGGTAGAAATGATCTATGGTTTTATATATAACCATAATGTGTTAAGAAAAACAGAAGTGGGTCAAGTGGCAACCCTCCAAAAATGACACAATTGCTCTTTTTACTGATATAACACAGCACATTTTCATCTCTAGTAAATCTCTAATGTTTCTAAAAATCTTAAATGTTTTTAAAAATGGTGTGATTATATTGTGATTATATAACATAAGCTATTTTTTCAAAAAACATGCTTTCAGAACTTATAAATACAAACGAGTATTGGTTCCTTCAAAATCATATATTAATTTAAAGTCTGCCATTTCTCAAAGCATATTTTTGAAACATTTTGTTTGGAATTGCTTGGAGTTGTGTCATACTTTCTTTAAAAACTCTTTGAAATAGAGGACTTCTGTTTCTAGGTTAAATGTAGTAGGTAGCCCCAGGTAATCAATCTCACTTCAGTAACGAGAAAACAATGGATAACTCACAAAAATCTTATTTTTAAAAATACTTGAGAACTGTGGAGGCGTCAAGGACTGTATTAACTAAAATTTGCAAGAGGGAAGGGCCCTTAGATGAGCTAAGATTGTGATTGTGATTGTCTTCCACAGGGATATATGTTGAATATGGGTACAGAATGATATTTGGCATTGGGAAAAGAAACCATTGGTGATCTTAACAGACAGTACTTCAGATGTGAACTATTTGTCTCTAGAGAAGCTATTGAAAAATTCTTTGCCTGTTTTCTCTATTGAACGTTGAGTCCTGTTGTGGTGAAGGAGGCTAGGGATGGACTGGAAAGGCAGAATGAAATCCTCTGCATTCTCCATGCCTTGGACAAGAAGTCTTGCTAGAGGAGAGACACATAATACTTGATAATAAAGATGAACTGGAAAGGCAAAGTAAAACATCCCACAGCCTTACAATGCTTGAGAGACAAAGACCTACTAGAGAGAAGAGCCCTATATCAAACACAAGGCTTCTTTTCCTTTCAAGGCAAATGCTGGATTTTGAAGCTCTATAGAGTGGAAGGGTAAGAGCTAATGAGATGGTGATCTATTATATTTTCAATCTTAAGCCTGGGAAAGACACACTTAAGAACTGGGACAAACCACATGTGAATTTAACTTAAACGACAACCAGCCCATTTCAGTTCCTAACTGGACTGAGAAGATTTAACCTCAATAGTGGAAAGGGCAAACTTTCTCCAATGGAAAATACCACCGTCTTAAGTCTCTCTTGTTCTTCTGTAGACAATAATTAGCATACAATCAAGTTACAAGAAATGCAAAGAAACAGAAACATGACTGAAATTCAAGAAAACAAGTAGACAATAGTAGCAGATGTACAGATGATCCAGATGTTGACTTAGAGGTCAAGGATTTTAACCTAATTATTATAAATATCTTAAGGGAAAAAAGAATATTTAGACAAAATGTATGAAAAGATGTAAAATTTCAACAGAATTGGATGCGATAATCAAAAATATAATCAAATAGACATTCTAGAACAGAAGTATATATCTGATATTAACTCATTGGATGGGCTTGACAGCAGGTTGAACACAATAGAAGACAGAATTGGTGAACTTGAAGAAAGGTCAATAGAAAATATCCAAACTGTAGCACAGTGAAAGGAAAAATGGAAACAACAGAACAGCACATGAGTGTTATGTGGGACATAGGCAAATACTGTATGTCTGTTTATTTTTTTATAACTGAAGTCTCAAAAAGGGAGGGAGGGGAGCAGGTATAACTCAGTAGCTGAGTGCCTGCTTCACATGTATGAGGTCCTGGGTCCAATCCCTGGTACCTCCTTAAAAAAAAAAAAAGGAAGGGAAAGGAATGGCTATATTATTGTCAAACAAAATAGACTTTAAGTCATAAAAGATTACAAGTACAAAGAATGATATAAAATTATTGATAAAATATTCAATCCAGCAAGAAAGTATGATTATAAACATAAGTACCTCACAACAGAGCCCCAAATACGTGAAGCAAACACTGACAGAATTGAAGGGAGAAATAGCTAGTTCTACAATAATAGCTGGAGACTTCAATACACCACTTTCCATAATTGTTAGAACATCTAAACAGAAGATAAATAAGGAAATAGAGGACTTGAGTAACACTATTAGCCAATTAGACCTAATGGATATATTTAGAACCACTCCACCCAACAATGACAGAATATACATTCTTCTCAAGTGTACATGGAACATTTTTCAGGACAGCTCATATGTTAGGCCACAAATCAAATCTTAATAAATTTAAAAATATTGAAATCATACACAATATTTTCTCAGACTACAATGGAATACAGCTAGAAATCAATAACAGAAGGAAAATTGGAAAATTTACAAATATGTGGCAATTAAGCACACTTTATTAAATATCCATTGAGTCAAAGAAGAAATCACAAGAGAAATTAGGAAATATCTTGAGATGAGTGAAAACAAAAACACAGCATACCAAAACATATGAGATGCCCAGAACAACTTACAAGGAGGAGATGATAGATAACCAGCATACCAAGGAACCAAGAGTTCTGCAACTGCAAGCAAGAGAGTCCCATCCATCAGGGCCATATGGGATCGAAGCACCCCTCAACTAAAGGTGGAGTGGGCATCACCATCCCAGAATCCTCAGGATTGGGGAATGAACTATGGACTAAAGTAGACTTACTAGTATTCTACTATAGACTTATTGTGATTCTAGCAATGGAGGAAATATCATTGATGTGGAGGCAGTGGCCACTGGAGGTTCTTAGGGTAGAGAGAGGGTAAAACAGGTGTATTTTCAGGACTTAGGAATCATCCTGAATGATATTGCTATGACAGATACAGGCCATTATATATCTTGCCATAGCCTACAGAATTGAGTGGGAAAGAGTGTAAACTACAGTGTAAACTATAATCCATGCTTAGTGGCAATCCTCCAAAATGTGTTTATCAATTGCAATGAATATACCACACTAATGAAAGATGTTGCTAATGTGGGAAAATGTGTGGGGAGCAGGGCATATGGGAATCCCCTATATATTCGCTGTAACATCTTTAATCTATGTTATGTTAAAAATAAAAAAAGGAAAAGGGAAAAAAAAGAAAAAAGTAACTACGGGATGCAGAGACAGCAGTGCTCAGAAGGAAATTTATAGCTATAAATGTCTCTACATTAACTTCACACTTAAAGAAATTAGAGTAAGAAGAGCAAACTCAACCCCAGAGTTAGTAGAAGAAAGGAAATAGTAAAGATTAAAGCAGAAGTAAATGAAATAGGGAATGGAAAAATTATAGTGATAATCAACAAAATCAAAAGTTGGTTTTCTGAAAAGATCAATAAAGCTGACAAATCTTTAGCCAGACTGACTAAGGAAAAGAGAACACAAGTAACTTAAATCAGGAATGAAAGTGGGAACATTTCTCCTGACCTTTCAGAGGTAAAAAGAAATATAAGAGGTTACTGTTTAGTCTCCTGTATGCTAAAACAAATACCATACAGTGGGTTGGCTTAACAACAGAAATTTATTGGCTCATGGCTTCGGAGACTAGGAGGCTTGCTTCCTCTGGGGTAAGTATCTCTGGCAACCTCTGGGGTTTCTTGGCTTTTCTGTCACATGGCAGTGCACATAGTGGTGTCTTCTCCTTTCTCTTCCAGGTTCTGTTGGCTTCTATCTCTGGCTGCTCTCCATGGCTTCTGTTTCTGTGCTCAATTTCCTTTACTTATAATCACTTCAGCCTTATTAGATTGAGGCCCACCCTCATTCAGTTTGGGAAACACCTCAACTAATAACATCTTCAAAGATCCTATTAACTAATGGGTTCACATCCACAGGACCAGGGGTTGGGACCTGAACATACCTCTTACAGGGTACATGATTCCATCCCCAACATGTACTATGAACAATTATATGTCAATAAATTAGAAAACCTGGGTGAAATGAAAAATTCCTTGAAACATACAAATTACCTGATCTGATGCAAATAGAAATAGAAACTCTCAACAGAGACCTATTGCAAGTAAAGAGATTAAATCAATAATTGAAAACTGCCCAGGAAGAAAAATCCAGAGCCAGATAGTTTCACTGATGAATTCTATCACACATATAGAGAAGATTTAACACCAGTCCTTCTTAAACTCTTCCAAAAAATAGAAGAGGAGGGATTACTTCCTAACTTGTTCTGTGAGGCTAGTATTACCCTGATACTAAAGCCAGAAAGATGGCACAAAAAAAGAACATTTAAGATGTTCAACAAAATACTGGCAAACCAAATCCAACAGTATATTAAAAGGATTCTGTACCATGACAACATGGGATTTATTCCAGCAATGAAAGGATGGTTATAAGAAAATCACTTAATATAATACACCACACTAATAGAATGAAGGCCAGGGGGGAGCATCATCATCTCAGTTGGTGTAGAAAAAGCATTTGACAAAATTCAGCATCCTTTTGTGATAAAAACACTTGGAAAAATTTGGAATAAAAGGGCACTTTCTCAACATGATAAAGGACATTTATGAAAATCTATCAGCAAATAGCATACTAATTTTGAAAGACTGAAAGTTTTCCCCCTAAGATTAGGAATAAGACAAGGATACCTGCTGTCACCACTTGTTCAGCATTGTACTGGAAGTTCCAGCCAAAGCAGTCAGGCAAGAAAAAGAAATAAGAGGCATCCAAATGGGAAAGGAAGAAGTTAAATTATCCTTATTTGCATATGACATGATCCTGAGTATAGAAAGTCCCAAAGAATCCACAAAAAAGCTACTAGAACTAAAAGAGAATTGGGCAATTGTTGCAGGATACAAGATAAACAAAGAAAAGTCAGTTGGGTTTTTATACCGCTAATGAACAATCTGAAAAGGAAATGAAGAAAACAGTTTTGTTTACAATAGCATCTAAAAGGATTAAAACACTTAGGAATAAATTTAACCAAGTTGTTGAGAGACTTGTATACTGAAACTATAAAACACTGCTGAGAAAAATTAAGGAAGACCTAAATAAATAGAAAGACATCCCATATTCATGGATTGGAAGACTTAATATTGTTAAGATGTCAATACTGAATGAAATAAGCCAGACATAAAAAAACTAATATTGTATGAGCTCATTGATATAATTAGAATAAGCAATTTCATTGTCAGAAGCTAGAATTCAGTTACTAGGGGCCAGGGTTAGGGAATGGGGAGTTAATGCTTAATTGGTACAGAATTTTTGTTTGGGTTAATGGAAAAGTTTTGGTGATAGATGGCGGTAATGGTAATGCAACATTGTGAATGTATTTAATAGCACTCAATTATATACTTGAATGTGATTAAAAGGGGAAATTTTAGATTGTATATATGTTACTAGAAGAAAAATTATTTTTAAAACACCATAGAACTGTACAAGACAGTGAACCCTAATGTAAACTATGGATTTTAGTTAATTGTACAATTATAATAATATTCTTTCATCAGTTGTAATAGAGGCACCACACTAATGCAGAATGTTAGTTATAGGGTGGCATATGGGAACTCTGTATTTTCTGCATGATTTTTCTGTAAACCTACAACTTCTCTAATTTAAAAAAAAATGTATTTTTTTAAAGTTAATACTGTCTAAAGCGATCTATAAATTCAGTGCAATCTTTATCAAAATTCCAGCTGCTCTCTCTGTCTAGAGGGCCCTACACCAAGTCTTGGTGTGTATTTCCATCTTTCTCTCCCATTTCTCAGCAAGCTCTGTTCTTTCCCCCACTTCCCAAATAAATTCATTTTACTGGCCTAAAAAAAAAATTCCAGCAGCC
>JAQZBX010078412.1:0-14136 GCA_029593785.1 Cabassous unicinctus
ATATATATATATATATGTATTTTTAAAGGTGCTAAGATTACCTAAATATTACTCAGAAATTACAGGGATTCCCATGTTCCCCACCTCCCACACCTCCAACAACATCCCACACCACCATCCTTCATCCGTGTGACACAACACCCGCAATGGATATACACATCCTGGGGCCTTGCCACCGAGCATGGACCACAGTTCACATAATAGACCACACTCTCTCCCACATAGTTCGGATGTAGGCCATTTTCCATCAAACAAGATTAAATAGCAACCCGTGTTCAAGAGCATGGGGCACTGTCTGAGAAACAGCCTTTCCAGAAGGAAATATGGCAACAGCTTTGATAACGGTGTCCACACGCTTTGAGCCAGAAGTTGTACCTGCAGGTCTCCATCCTAGAGGCATGTTCATTTACTCACCAGGCGCACAAAGGCTGAGACCAAAAATGCTTATTCCAGCATCGCTATGTTCAATGAAGACCTGAATACAGCCAGCTCCATGACCACCCATTGAGGAAGGGCTGAATCCACTACTAATGGTCACACAATGGATTTCCTTTTAAAGGGTAGAGTTGTTTCAAAGGGTAAAGTTGATCTACAAGTAAAGTTGACCAACTCAATAAGGTTAAGTGAATAAAATAATAACAGTATTCAATTCCATCTGAGCAAAGTAAACATACACATGAATCTGGGTTGATAAAGGGACAATGTCAGAAGGCTTCATACAAAATTGATATGATGGCTTATCTCTGAAAGTAGTATTCGGGTGGGAAGAAGGAATGTTGATTAAAGGCAGTACCTATTTTATTTGTATGGTTTGAATTTCATAAACAGAATGTACTCACTTATTTCTCGTATGATTAAAAATAAATTAATCAGCAGGAAATAATAATGTAATAAGCCAAAAGCTCTGAAAACACAGATGAAAGAGTGATTAATGCTTCCTGGACTGGGGTGGAGTAGGCCCCACATTCTCTCTGCCTCTGCATGAGTAACTTTACACACAGCTGAGGAAGAACAAACAAAGTGACTAAGGACTATGTTGCTTCCTTCGGCAACCAAGCAAGTACCTGTCCCAGGAGCTGTGAGGGTCTTGACAAAGCTTGCACATTGACAAAGTGTCCACTGTGTCCTCATCACCGTGGACACAGTGGAAGCAAGGCAAGCAGGGCTGACGGATGATGGATGGATGGATGGATGGCAGCCTACTCTCACACCAGGAACTCAACCGACGTGATTCGTAATGGAATTGCTGAGGTTCAAAGTCAAAATGTAGATCACAAACATAATTAAAATATAGGCTATATTTGGTGCTATCAGCTAAATTCAATGTAGTTTAAACACTTTTGTTAAGAGTTGCATGCTACAGTACAGCATACCATCCCTGGAAGCAGACTGCACTTTCAAAGATGGGCAGAGCAACATCTTCTCTCCAACCTGGTCTTTCGCGTTGGGACTTGCCCTTCCCCCACTGAGAGGCAGAATCTGTTTCTCCTTCCCCTTGATCTGGGTGGGCTCTGTCACCGCTTTGAGCCACTGCAAAAGGGGGAAGTTGTGCCAGTTCTGGATAAAGGACTTAACTAGCCTAGCAGCTTCCACTTCCTACCTCTTGAAAGGTAGTCACTGTGTGGTAAATACATCAACCCTTAGACCACCGTGGGAATCCCGAGCCAAGCATACCCAGGATGGGACACCCCCTGGAAAGCAAGCCCGAGGGGTAGCAAGGCAGCTGGACAGGTGGCCAAAGAAGCCACTTGGAGGGGATCCTCTGGCCCCAGTGTTTCCAGCTAATGCCACATTGATCTGAGATTAAACTGATAGCCAAGCTTTTCCTAAATTTGTGACCCACAAAATCATCAGCAGAATAAAATGGTTGTTTTAACTCTTTAGGAAGAGACTTTTATGCAGTAATAGATAAGCAGACCTTTCCTGACTCATGTGTTCTTTATGAAGATGGGAACACACATTTCCACTGGAAATGTGAGCTAAACTACAGAAGTAGGTCACATTAGAAAAGTGCCACATCCAAAGATGAGGGTCTATATGCAATAACATAACATATGAAATCATATATCTTACAGCATTAAAAATGATGGGTTTTAGTTTGGATTTCAGGTGACAGTGGTGGAAATAGGAAGAGTAGAAGAAAACTCTACATGTATTGATTGGTTTCCAGTAGCAGGTCCAAAGTGCTTTTTTAATAGCTCATATAACAAACCAAGGAAGTGGGTATCAAGGCCCACAATTTATAGGTAAAGAAACAATGGCAGGGAGGGGCAAGATGGCAGCAGAGTAAGGAGCTCCAAGACTCAGCTCATCCTACAGGGCTGTTGGTGATCACCCAGAGCTATCTAAAGGACCTGTTTGGGGGGCCAGGAAACCAGAAGAACATCCTGCAACATCCTTGAAAGAATGGAAAGAGGAGACTGCCCATCTGCAGAGAAGATCCGTAAGTAGAGCCCTCCATACCACGAAGGCCAGTGCCCATCTTCCACTGGCAGCACAAGCTGCCTCGGGAGCTATTACAAGGCTGGAATTGGAAGCTCCACTTCCCCAAAACGGGGAAGGAAAAGACGGTCAGGCACTGATTTCAGTTACTGATTAGTAAATTTGGCTGGCTAAAGTATAATCCTAAGAACAGTTAAAGTTTGAACCTGTCCAAGTTGGAAAGAGTCTGGTAGCTGCCATTTTAATTTGCCCCTGGCATGATAGGAAGCGGGGCTAACAGAAGATCACAGTGCTGGCAGGGACCTGCTTCTTCCTACTCCAGTCAGATTGCAACCCTGGCCCAGCTTCCAGCACCACCTCCAGCAGGGAGGAAGCTGAGGGGACCTGCAAAAGCCTCTCTGGGCAACCCAGGTGCTTTCAGCCCACACAGACTGAATAGTCGGATTCCTGTAGCTCCATAGCTGTGCTGCAATAGGATAGGAGAGGAGCTGTGTTTCCTCAGACTCTCTGGGCAACTGCAGGTACTTTTGGCCCACAGGATTCCTGTGGTTCCATCCTCACCCCCTAAAGGGCAGATGGGACAGTGCCCCCTCAGCCTCTCAGGGCAACAGCAGGCACATTCTGCCAACACAGATTATATTTTTGGGCACTCCAGAGAGTCCAACATCCTCTCCCCTGTTAGGGGGGGAGGGGGCCCAGTGCTACATCAGTCTGCCTGGGCAACTGCGGTCATTTTGAAACTTCACAGCATAGATTACTAACCACACCTGCAGCTCTTTAATAAATTCATTAAGATGGCTAAAGAGATTAAGGATATTAAGAAGACACTGGTTGAGCACAAAGAAGAATTTGAAAGCATACACAGAAAAATAGCAGATCTTACAGTAATGAAAGCCACAATAAATGAAACTAAAAATACACTGGAGGCATATAACAGCAGATTTGAGGAGACAGAAGAAAGGATCAGTGAACTTTAAGACATGGCCTCTGAAAGCAAATAAAAAGAATGGAAAAATTGAACATGGTCTCAGGGAACTAAATGATGGTAAGAGACATGCAAACATACATGTGATGAGTGTCCCAGAAGGAGAAGAGAAGGGAAAGGGGAAGAAGGAATATTTGAAGAAATAATGGTAGAAAATTTCCCAACCCTACTGAAGGACATAGATATCAGTGTCCAAGAAGCACAATGTACTGCCATCCGAATAAATCCAAATAGACTTACTCTGATACACATACTAATCAGAATGTCAAATGCCAAAGATGAAGAAAGTATTCCAAGAGCAAGAGTATTCCAAGGGACATCCAATAAGATTAAATCCTGATTTTTCATCAGAAACAATGGAGGCAAGAAGGCAGTGGTATGATATATTTAAAATACTGCAAGAGAAAAACTGCCTGCCAAGAATCCTATATCCAGCAAGACTGCCTTTCAAAAAATGAGGGCAAGTTTAGAATATTCACAGATAATCAGAAACTGAGAGAGTTTGTAACCAAGAGACAGGCTTTGCAGGAACCTAAAGGGAGTGCTACAGCCTGAAAAGACAGGATAGAGAGGCCTGGAATAGAGTCTAGCAATGAAGATTATATCAGTAAAAGTAACAAAAAGTGTAAAAAGAGTGGAGAAAATAAAATACGACAGATAAAACCCAAAGGTCAAAATGGGTGAACTAAGAACTGCCGTTACAATAATAACATTGAATGTTAAAGGATTAAACTCCCCCATCAAAAGACACAGACTGGCAGAAGAGATAAGAAAACATGAGCCATCTATATGCTGTCTACAACAGACTCACCTTAGATACAAGGATACCAATAGATTGAAAGTGAAAGGCTGGAAAAATATAGTCCAGGCATGCAGTAACCGAAAACCACTGGCATAACTACAGTCATATCGGGTAAAATGGATTTTAAAAGCAAAACTTTTATTAGAGACAAGGAAGGACAATCATAAATGTATATGCACTTAACAAGGATGCCCCAAATTATATGAGGCAAACAGTGGCAAAACTGAAGGGAGAAATAGATATCTCTACAATAATAGATGGAGAATTCAATACACCACTCTCAGCATTGGCTAGAACATCTGGGCAGAGGACCAATAAAGAAACAGAGAGCTTTAATAATGTGATAAATGGACTAAAACTATATAGAACATTGTGTCCCAAAACTGCAGGATATACATTCTTCTCAGGTACTCATGGATTTTTCTCCAGGATAGACCTTATATTGGGTAGCAAATCAGATCTCAATAAATTCAACAAGGTTGAAATTATACAAAGCACTTTCTCTGATCATAATGGAATGAATTTGGAAATCAACAACAAGCGGAAAAAGGGAAAATTCACAAATATATGGAGATTAAACAACACAATCTTAAATACTCAGTGGGTCAAAGAAGAAATTGCAAGAGAAATCAGTAACTATCTCAAGACAAATGAAAATGAGAACACAACATATCAGAACCTATGGGATGCAGCCTAGACAGTGCTGAGAGGGAAATTTATAGCCCTTTTGCTTACATCAAAAAAGAAGAAAGAGCTAAAATCAATTACCTAATTACACAGCTGAGGGACTAGAAAAAGAAGAGCAAACTATTCCCAAAGCAAGCAGAAGGAATGAAATAACAAAGATCAGAGCAGAAATAAATGAAATTAAGAAGAAAAAAACAGTAAAGACAATTAACAAAACCAAAAGTTGGTTCTTTGAGGAAATTAACAAAATTGACAAATCCTTACTTAGACTGACAAAGAAAAAAAGAAAGAAGATGCAAATAAATAAAATAAAAGATGAAAACAGGGATATTACTACTGACCCCACAGAAATAAGAGAGATCATAAGAGGGTACTATGAACTGTACACCAAAACACTAGAAAATGTAGATGAAATGGAAAAATTCCTAGGTACACACAAACAACCTACACTGACCCTAGAAGAAATAGAAGACCTCAGCAAACCAATCACAATTAAAGAAATTAAAACTGCCATCAAACAACTCCCAAAAATGCAAAGTACAGGACCAGATGGTTTCACAGGATAGTTCTACCAAGCATTCAAAGAAGATTTAATACCAATCTTAGTCAAAATCTTCCAAAAAATGAACAAGAAGTTACACTATCAAACTCATTCTGTGAAGCCAATGTCACCCTAATACCAAAGCCAGATAAAGATATTACAAAAAAAGAAAATTGCAGACCTATTTCCCTAATCAATAAAATATTTGCTAATCAAATCCAACAACTCATTAAAATAATTATTCATCCTCATCAAGTGGCTTTTATACCAGGCATGCAAGGGTGATTCAACATAAGAAAATCAATCAGCGTAATACACCACATTAATAAATCAAAGAAGAAAAACCACATGATCATACCCACTGACACAGAAAAGGCACTTCACAAAATATAGCACCCTTTCCTGATAAAAATACTATAAAAGATAGGAATTGAAGGAAACTTTCTCAACATAATAAAGGCCATATATGAAAAACCCAGTTAACGTTGTACTCAATGGTGAAAGACTGAAAGCTGTCCCACTGAAATTAGGAACAAGACAAGGATGCCCACTGTTGGCACTGTTGTTCAATATAGTGCTAGAGGTCTAGCTAGAGCAATCAGGCAAGAAAAATAAAAAGCATCCAAATTGGAAAGGAAGAAATGAAACTTTCACAGATGATATGATCCTATACCTAGAAAGTCCCAAAAAATCTACAACAAAGTTGCTAGAACAAATAAATGATTTCAGCAGAGGGGCAGGATACAAGATTAATACACAAAAATATGGAGCATTTCTATACACTAGTAATGTGCAATCTGAGGAGGAAACCAGGAAAAAAATTCCATTTACAATAGAGACTAAAAGAATCAAATATTTAGACATAAACCTAACCAAGGACATAAAGCACTTTTATTCAGAATTCCAATGAATTGCTAAAAGATATCAAAAAAGACCTAAATAAATGGAAGAGCATTCCGTGCTCATGGACTGGAAGACTAAATATCATTAAGATGTCAATTCTACCAAAATTCATATACAGATTAAATTCAATCCTGATAAAAATTCCACCAGCATTTTTTAAATAAATGGAAAATACAATTATCAATTTTATTTGGAAAGGTAATAGTCAGAATATTTCTGAATAGTCAGGAACATCTTAAAAAGGAGAAGCAAAGTTGGAAGACTCTCACTTCCAGACTTTCAATCATGTTACCTAGCTACAGTGGTAAAAACAGCATGGTAGTGGCATAAAGATAGACAAATAAACCAATGGAACCAAACTGATGGTTTAGAAACAGACCCTCACATCTATGGTCAAGTGATTTTTGATAAGGCTGTCAAACCCACCCAACTGGGGCAGAACAGTCTATTCATTAAATGGTGTTGGGATAACTAGATATCCATAGGCAAAAGAAAAAAAGAGGAGCCCTATCTCACAACTTACATAAAATTTAACTTGGAGATTAGATGTAGCTCAAGTGGTAGAGCATTTGCTTCCCATGTATGAGGTCCTGGGTTCAATCCCCAGTGCCTCCTAAAATTTTTTTTTCCCTCAAAATGGATCAAAGAATTAAATATAAAAGCTAAAATCACATAGCTCCTAGAAGAAAATGCAATGAAACATCTTCAAGAGTTGGTGGTAGGTGGTAGATTCTTAAACCTTACCCTGAAAAGACAAGCAATGAAAGAAAACATGGATAAAGAGGACCTCCTCAAATTTAACACTTTTGTGATTCAAAGGACTTCATCAAGAAGATGAAAAGGCAGCCCACTCAACAGGAGAATATATTTGGAAATCACATAATCACTAAGGTTTGCTTTTCATTCTATATAAAGAAATCACACAACAACAATGAAAGAGCAAGCAGTCAAATTAAAAAATGAGCAAAAGACTTCAGTAGACATTCCTCCAAAGAAGAAATACAAGTGGCCAAAAATCACATGAAAAAAATGTTCAATATCACAAGCTATTAGGGGAATGCAAATCATAACGAAAAAAGGTGTCATCTCACACTGTATAGAATGGCCATTATGAAAAAAAAAAGAAAGAAAGAAAATAACAAGTGCTGGAGAGGATGTGGAGAAATAGGAACACTCCTTCACTGTTAGTGGGATTGTTGAATGGTGCAGCCTTTGTGGAAGACAGTTTGGCGGTTCCTCCGTAAGTTAAATATATAACTGGCATATGATCCAGCAATCCCTCTACTATGAATATATCCAGGAGAACTGAAAACTGTGACACAAACAGACACCTGCAAAACGATGTTCATATCGGCGTCATTCACAATTGCCCAAAGATGGAAACAACCCAAGTGGCCATCAACCAATGAATGGATAAACAAAAAGTGGTATATACATACGATGGAATACTATGCTGTTGTAAGAATAAATGAAATTGGGACACATATGATAACATGGATGAACCTTGAGGACATTATGCAAAATGAAATAAGCCAGACACAAAAGTACAACTATTGCATGGTCCCACTAATATAAACTATATACAAAGAATAAATGCATGGAGTTAAAACCTAGAGTACAGATTATTAGGAGATAAGAGGAGGGCTGCAAAGGACTACCAATGTTTAAGGTATGTAGAAGTTTTAATTAACTTGACTTAAAAGTATGGAAATGGATAGAGTTGAGGGTAACACATAGTGAGTAGAACAAACGCAGCTGGTTTATAAATGTGATTGTGGCTGAAAAGGGTAATCTAGGGATGTAAATGTCACTTGAAAGAAAGGTAGATTCTAATCTAGGGACTGAATAACACAGTGAACCCAGAGATGGATGAGAATTGTGGTTAATACTACAAATACAAGAATGTCCTTCTATGAACTAGAACAAATGTACATCACTATTACAAGGTGGTAAGAATGTGGAGAAGCAAGGGAAAATATGATTAATGTAACCTATGGGCTATAGTTAACAGCAATACTGGAACATGTTTGCATCAATGCCTAAGATATACTGTGTTAATAATAAGGGGTTATGGAAAAATACACATACCAAATGTATGCTATAGACCATAGTTAGTCATAATAGTCTGATATTATCTCATGGTTTCTAGCAAATGTTCTGCAGCACTGTAGTGTGTTGGTGGGGGGTGTTGCATGGGAATTCCACACAGGTGCATGGTTGTTGTATAATTTCACAACTTCTCTAATATATATTTTTTTTAAATTAGAAATAAGGGCTCAGACTAAGCAGAACTTGGCTGAAGCCACACATTCAATATGTGGCAGAGGTAAAATTCCCATCCTGGTCTGCCAGATTCAAACTTCTCTGCTTTTTTTCCAGTAAAATGTTGGTTCTCAAACTTTAGTGCTCATCAGAATCACCCAGAGTTTCTGATGCAGTAGGGCTGGGGTCGCCCTAAATTTGCATTTCCACAGGCTGTTGCTGGCTCAGACCCTGCTTTGTGGAGCCCTGCACTAAAAGGTGTGCTTCCTTCACTACCTGCCAGGGATCTTCCTGAGCAGGGACCTGGATAATGTGTAAAACACGCTCCTGTTTTCTCTCTTAGAAGACAGAGTCACCTCCGAGGGTCTAGCAGGGGCAGTGCTTATCAGCTATGGGAACACCTGCTGAAAGCAGAGAACGCCAGCCATGTCCCATCTCATCGTAGACCGCACCAACCAGAACAGCTGCCCCAAACGGAAGCAGACACGTTTGTGTCCCTTCGTTACTCTCCTGTATTCTGCTGATGGCAAAATGCCACTGCAGAGGATGTGTTGAGTGATGTGAATATTGTTATCTAAAGTTTACACAGTATTGCTTAAGAAATGGATATAAAAATAAAGCAAACTGAGATAGAAGTGTGAAGTGCAAAGTAGCGTTCACTCGCTCATCCATCATCCGCTCATTTACTAATTCAGCAAACAAAGATTCAATGGTGAATGACAGTGCCTCAGGAAGTACTCAGAAGCAGACCCGGACGCCGTCCCTGTCTACAAGGAGTTTCCAATGTGACACTGGAGGCTGGACTCAGAAATAACTACCATGAATCATGCAATTATAGCCACAAAAGAAAATCGAATATAAAGTCTTTAAATTTATTGGTTTACTGTATAGCATATACAGAGAAGAAAAAAGAAAACTTACCCTCTACTTAGATGATAAAGTGAGGCTTGCAGTTTATCCTTACTTCAATGTATTTAAATTACATGTTAATTCACATGTGGATAATTTGCCCCTGCATTTCCAAACCCGAGACACAGCTCTGCCATTACAGCATTTGAAAGAGAGAGCTCAAGGAGCTGAAATCATAGCCTGAAATAGACAGCAGTGCTCCTTTGGAAGTAACGGGGAAGCAGTGGTGAGCCGGCCAGCTGCCTTGGCAGGGAAACCCTGTGCTAAGTTTTGAACACTAAGTTTTGGTCATGCAAAGCAGCAGGAGTCCCAGAGGCAAGTCTGCTTAGAAGCCCATATGGAGAGATTTTGGACTCATCAAGCTAGAAGTAGGAGCTCTAGGTTGAGTTTCTGCTCTGCCCGCTTATGAGCCCAGAGAGGGGATCTGGCAACGATGCTGGAGGGACCCCGGGCTGCAGGGAGGGGGGTGTGCATCCAACACATCTGCTCATCCCCAGAGCCAAGTGGAAGGCTTGGCGCCTTGAGCAGGAGGTTCTCTGGAAGCTGAAACTCGCAATAGAATTCGCCGCATGAAGAACAGGCTAGCTCTCCCCGGTACTGCTACCACCCTGCTGTATGGCCCGAAGTACGTCCCCAAACCTTTGCTTTAAGGAAGAAATCAGAACATACAGACAATCCCTAATTACAATATACCACTTAAACATGACGGTTGAAAGGTAAAGAAGTTGCCTTTACGTTGTTACCTCCTAGAAAGGCTTATATAGGCACATATTTATTAACTAAAGAAATACCCGTGGGAATCTTAAGTTATAGTAATCTATGCGATTACATAAACGATTAAAATTTTAAGAATACTGATCCTTCTCCTTGCTCATCCAACCCTGTAGCTTGATAAAACTATTTTCATTTTGAATTAAAACATATTGTAACAAGAAAAATTTTAAATGAACATGTGAAGAGGAATCAAAGCCTTCCTACAATCCTATCATAAAACGCACAATGGAGTTACAGTAATTAATAGAGTGTAATAGTGTACAGGAAAATGCAGGTATTAATGTTTCCTTCCAGAAAATCTAGAAACAAATCCTTGCATATCTACTACAGAATAAAAATAAAACTACAAAATTACCAAAAGATACTGGAGGAAACTGGGTTGGAAAATCTTTCTAAACAAGCACAAACCCAGAAGACATCATTGAAAAGACTGAGAAGCAATACCTGTGGGAGGAGGGAGAAAAAAAAAATCAAATATTGAAGTCAAACAAAGAGTGGCAGAGTTGCAGGATACATTTGACATATCATTTACAAATAAGGACTACATCAGGAAAAACAAAACGTTCTTGCAAAGCCATGACAAAAACACAACAAATCTAAAGGAGACACGAACAACACAAATGCGTATACAATTTGTAATAAAATATAAATATTCAATATACATATTAAAAGACGTTTAAGCTTTCTAGTTGTTAGTGATTAAATGCACATTCTCTTTGACTCAGCAAATACAGTTCCAGAGATTTTTCAGAAGAAGGACTCTTATAAGCACCCATGTAGATATGGAAAAGAACGCTGATTCATATAGTATGTTTTCAGATGCTCTCGATAATAAGTTAACAGAAAGCCTGGTCCACATCTGCTCAAACAATGAGGAAATGCGTCGGTTGCTGCCCTTGGTTGGCTGAGTCAGTAGACAGTGACAACGGAAGGGGCTTAGGTTATCCATCTGCTCCATTTCTCTGCTTTGAAGACAACACTGGCTTCAGTCACCCCAAGGCTGGCACCCCGGGCCCTCGGATGGCTTCCAGAAGTGTTTGTGGGGCAACTTTCCTCACTCATATTCAATGGTAGAGAGAGGGGCTAGATTTTCCTTCCCAGACTCCCTGAGCAGAATTTTCTCGCTTCTTTTTGGCCCCAAATGGCCCGTTAGATGCCAATAATGGCCCGTTCCTAGAAAAGGGATGGCTCTGCCCCTTGATCAGCCAGGCTCATCCCCAAGGCTTAGCGGGGCCTCGGGTTCCTTGGAGGCCCCTCAGGGCAGCAGCAAGTGGTGAAAGACAATGAACACGGGAACACTCCACGAGAGACAAGAAGGTGACAGTGGCCCAAGGGGGGCAGCAGAGCCCCTTCCCACTGTTGTCACCAAAATGCCCACCAGCAAGGCAATGCCTGAATCAATGATTGGTCACCCAGGTTACAGAATATGAAAAAAGCTGTCAGAAATGCAGGGCGGACCTAAGTGAAATAAAATAGGGAACAAGGCTACCTGAAATATATTAAGAATTATGTCTCTAATGATTGTAAACGCCTCACAAATAGTTATTGGGTGAAGGTGCATAATGGAGAACTAGGGGGAAAACACTAAACCACTTCCTGGTGAGCCACTTTTGCCCCCCTAAGAAGTCTTTTTAAACATTTATTTCCTAATAACCTCCTATGAAATTTTCCCCCATGAAATTTTACCACCACAGATATACTGCTTATCTATGCTTCCTAAGAAAAAGAAGTAAGATATTTTCACCTCCAAAAACATTTCCCTGCTTAGGGGTAATATTTTCCACACTGACAATGTACTCACTGAATTCCTGACAGTTGTTAACTTCTGGGACACAAAACCAGGCAGAAGTGAAGGGGGGATTTCATTTTTTGCTCAATACTTTTCAGTATTACTGGGAAATTTGCTCATGTTTTATTCATTTTTTTTTAATTGGAAAACAAAAATAACAAGGGCTTATAAAAATGTTTTTCCTGAACTGGCCATTCTACAAAAGTACTGTTTGCTTCTTGAGAAGCTTTATAAGCAGAGATTTGTCACACACACACCCTCTCCCAAACTGGGAACTCATGACCCCACACGGATACTGGTAAAAGTAGAACTTGCACAGCAGTCAACTTGAACGTTCAAACATATAATTTAGAGACGGCTCGAAGGCCACAACTTTTGCCAGGGTTTTCGTATGTGTCAGTCCCTAAGACAGGCTCTCCGGTTACGGACGGAGAGATTACTGCAGTCTAGAAAGGCAACCTATGGGATGTCGTGTCAAAACATCAGAACCCTGCCTTACGTAGGAAAAGAATTGTTACAAGGTTAGAAAGCAATTCCCCCACACTCTCATGAGATAAGCGAATATTAGAGTCAGGAAAACACACATTTGCTTGAAAAGCCGGCGTGGGCCCGGCTCTCTGCACACATTTCGTTTCGTCATGACGACGACCCCACGAAATAGACATGGTTTTATCCCCATTTGATGGTTATGGGATTAAGGCCCAGGGCAGGTGAATGGTTCGCTGACTGAATGACACCTGCTTAAGGACTCCAGCTCCCAGCTCTTGGCTGTAGCTCCCAGTCTACTCACTCACTCTGCAGGGTTTAATGGGAGGAGGAAAAAACGACAGACAAGGTCCCTGCTATGACAAAGCTGACCTTCCAGTAGAGGCACAAGTCAAACAAAAGACAAAAGCAATAGTTCAGAGAGTGACAAATACCAGGAAGAAAATAATGCAAGGTAATGGGGTAGAAAATGTCAGCCTGGGGCTGGGCAAGGGCGGGGGGAGCTGATTTTCAATGAGAGCAGAGTTCTGAATGAGATAGGAAGGGAAGAATCAGGGAGAAGCGCACCAAGTAGAAAGGCTTTGAGGAGGGATTAGGAGATACCAGATGCTATAATGAATAAACCCTCAAAATCTACTGGCTTAGCACAGGGAAATCCAGGCACCTTGACAGTCCTACCCAGGAGCTCCTGGTCAAGGGACAGCTGTCCTGCAGGTGGTGGCTCAAGGACCCAGTCTCCTTCCACCTTGCCACCTTGCTACTGTCTAGGGACAAGCCCTCTGTGTCCAGAGCATGGAGGCGGCCGGCTGCTTCCAGATACCCTATCCAGAGGCACCGTCTGTTGCTTCTGGGCACAGGTCGATGGCGAGAATTAGTGTAATGGATACAAAGTGAACGGGAAATCGCAGACCCTGGCTCAGTGACTAGCTCCTAGGGGCAACCCACAATTCCATAAACAGCACGTGAAATTAAACTGGGCCAGTCAAGACTATGCAAAACCTGAATGAAACTTCAGGCACGTTTGGAAACTGCGTTTAGCACAACAGTGGATGGTGTGATACTTGTCGGCAAAGTCACACAAGCCTGGATGTTGATTTTCATCACTTTCTAAAACAAACGTCTGACCACGTCTACACCCTTTGTAGAATGCTCCCGTTCGCTGTTCTCCGTCTGTGGATGCAGAGCTTTTTTATTTCTTATTCTCAGTGTACAAGATGGCAGTTTTAAAAGTAGATTGATTTCGAGATGATCCCCAGACACAGCTGGAAATTGTGGGGTTCAAAGGAAAAGAAACAGAAAGTCCTTGAGCTCAGCTTGTTTTCTGGTGATTTATTCTTTGTCCTGACAAAGTTCAGAGGAGTCCAATGATAAATTGGTGTGTTAATCTAATGGCTGAATCACTTGAGAGGAATTTTTAGAAGTATCCATTGCACGCTTATAATCAAAGGAAGAAAACACTTAAATTATATAAAATAAAAAGAAATAGGACATTAACTACAAAGTATACATTTTCTTAAGTGTCAGGATTGCCAGCAGACAAAAGGCTCACAATAATA
>JAQZBX010078413.1:0-14128 GCA_029593785.1 Cabassous unicinctus
TGGGGGAATTTAATACACCATTATCATCATTAGACAGAGGGAGATTCATAGCCATAAATGCATATATCAAAAAAGAAGAAAGACCTAAAACTGAAGTCCTATGTGCACACCTGGAGGAATTGGAAAAACACCAACAAACTAACCTCAAAGGAAGTAGAATGAAGGAAATAACAAAGATTAGAGCAGAACTAAATGAAATATAAAATAAGAAAGCACTAGAAAAAATAAACAAAACCAAAAGCTGGTTCATCGAGAAGATCAATAAAATTGACAAACCTGTAGCCAGACTAACAAAGAAAAAGGGGGGGGCAGATGTAAATACACAAAATAAGGAATGAGCAAGGGGATATTACCACTGACCCCACAGAAATAAAGAGTATCATAAGAGGATATTTGGAAAATTTTATGCCAACAAGAATGATAATCTAGAGGAAATGGACAAATTCCTAGAAACTCACAAGTAGTCTATATTGACAAAAGAAGAAATTGATGAACTCAACAGTTCAATAACAAGTAAAGAGATAGACTCAGTCATCAAAAACTTCCCAATTATGAAGAGCCCAGGACAAGATGGATTCACAGGTGAATTCTACCAAACATTCCAGAAAGAGCTAACACCAATCCTGCTTAAGCTCTTCCAAAAAATAGAAGTAGAAAGAATATTGCCAAACTCATTCTATGATGACAACATTACCCTAACACCAAAGCCAAACAAAGATGCCACAAGAAAGGAAAATTACATACCAATCTCTCTAATGAACCCAGATGTTAAAATCCTCAATAAAATACTGGCTAATCACATTCAACAGCATATCAAATGAATTATACACCATGACCAAGTGTCTTTCATCCTGGGTATGCAAGGGTGGTTCAACATAAGAAAATAAATTAATGTAAAACACCATATAAACAGATTGAAAGACAAAAAAACACATGATCATCTCTATAGATGCAGAAAAAGCTTTTGACAAAATACAGCACTCTTTCCTGATAAAAACACTGCAAAAGAAAGGAATAAAAGGAGACTTTCTGAACATGATAAAGGGTATATATGAAAAATCCACAGCTAACATCATCTTCAATAGTGAAGTCCTAAAATATTTTCCTCTGAGATTGGGAACAAGAGCAGGATGACCACTATCACCACTCCTATTTAACATTGTCTCAGAAATACTTGTTTAAACACTGAGGAAAATAAAAGATATAAAAGGCATCCAAATTGGAAAGGAAGAAGTAAAAATTGCACTATTTGCAGATGACATGATCTTATACTTAGAAAGCCCTGACAAATCTACAACAAAGCTTCTAGAACTTATAAAGGAGTTCAGTAAAGTCTCAGGCTACAAGATCAATGTTCCAAAATCAGTAGCATTTCTGTACACCAATAATGAGCAATCTGAAGAGGAAATCAAGAAAAAATTACCATTTACAACAGTAACTAAAAGAATCAAATACGTAGGAATAAATTTAACTACAGATATAAAGGATTTATATACAGAAAACTACATAACACAGTTAAAGGAAATCAGGGAAGACTTAAATAAATGGAAGAATATTCCCTGTTCATGGATAGGAGGACTAAACCTCAAGATGTCTATCCTACCCAAACTAATCTACAGATTTAATGCAATCCCAATAAAACTCAACACTATATTTTTTAATGAATTGGAAAAACTAACTACAAAATTTATTTGGAAGGGTAGGAGGCCCCAAGTTGCCAAAGACATATTGAAAAACACAAATGAAATTGAAGGTATCACACTACCTGGCTTTAAAACATACTGCAAAGCTACAGTGGTCAAAACTGCATGGTATTGGCACAAGAATAGACATACTGATGAATGGAACTGAACTGAGAGTTCCAATATAGATCCTCACATATACAGTCATCTGATATTTGATAAGACCACCAAGCCCACTCAGTTGGGAGAGAATGGCCTCTTCAACAAATGGTGCTTGGGGAACTGGATATCCATAACCAAAAGAATGAGAGCAGAACACCATCTCACACCTTACACAAAAATCAACTCAAGATGGATCAAAGATCTAACTATAAGAGCCAAGACCATAAAAACCTTGGATGATAATATAGGGAAGCACCTACAGGACCTTGTAATAGGAAATGTTTTCATGAACTTTGCACCCAAAACATGAGCAGCAAAAAAAAAAATGGATAAATGGGATCTCCTCAAAATTAAAAACTTCTGCACCACAAAGAAAGTAAAAGGCAGCCTACCCAATGGGAGAAAATATTTGGCAACCATATATCTGATAGGAGCCTAATATCCTGCATATATAAAGAACTCCTACACCTCGAAAATAAAGAATCAAACAACCCATTTAAAAAGTCAGTAAGTGACCTGAAACAACACTTCTCCAAGGAAGAAATACAAATGGCCAAAAAGCACATGAAAAGATGCTCAACATCGCTAGCTGTTAGGGAAATGCAAATCAAAACTACAATGAGATACCATCTTACACCCATTAGAATGGTGGCTATTAAAAAACAGCAGACTATAAGTGTTGGAGAGGATGTGGAGGAGTGGGAACCCTCATCCACTGCTGTTGGGATTGTAGAATGGTCCAGCCACTATGGAGGACACTTTGGTGGTTCCTCAAAAACTAACTATGGAACTTCCATTTGATCCAGTGATTCCACTGCTGGGTTTATACCCTGAAGAATTGAAAGCTAAGACACAAACAGATATATGCACACCAATTTTCATAGAGGCATTGTTCACAATTGTCAAAAGTTGGAATAAACCCAGGTGCCCATCAACAGACGAATGGGCAAACAGCATGTGGTACATACATACAATGGAATATTACTCAGCTGTACGAAGGAATAAAGTGCTAACACATGGGATAACATGGATGAATCTTAAAGACCTTATGTTGAGTGAAGCAAGCCAGGATTTGAAGAATAAACAGTACATGACCTCACTGATATGAATTAAGGAAATTGAGCAGCCTCAGAGAGGTGTTGTCTGTAAGATAGGTTTACAAGAAATAGAAAAAGCAGAGAAGGTTGTGAACCATCACCCATATGGATGTAATCTATGATAAAGTGATAGAGTGTAGTTGCATATTGAAGGGATAGGGCAGGAGGGTAGTGATATTATTGTGTTGGGTGGTGCAGGGTTGACAGGTGGGTTGACTGGCTAGGGTGGGTTAGAAGGTCCATGATACTGGGGGTAAGTTTGGGAGAGGGACAAGTTGAACACTGGGGATTTGTGTGTATGAGGTTGAAAGTACAGAGGTGCTAATGCTTTTTTGGAAATATGACAAGGAAGGGTCACTGGTTTAGAGTGTTAGTTTGGGGGCATTAGGGACAGGGCACACCTGGAGTAGGCTTCTAGGGAGTGTGTGAGTGTTCATTCTGTCATAATGTGTTGTATCATTGGGTGGAGACCCACATAATGAGCGGGAAGGATTTGCACTGTTATCTTTGGGAGGACTGATTTGTTCAGAAATAGAAAGGTTGTAGTCTTTCAAGAGCAAGGGCCATTCCTAATAGGGGAGGACAAATCAGTGTGTTAAGATCCCTTGTTGCATGTAACTTTGAATCTTGTCATCCAATGAATCAAGCCAGGGGTTCATCATGGGCCCTTTGGGGGATGGGGTGGGAGGAATAGAATAGATTAAACAGGGGGCATTTAGTGGTCAGTGGAAATGTTCTTCATTACCATGCAGTGATGGACACAGGACATGGTAAATATCATCAAAATTTATAAAAGTATACTGTCTAAAATGTAAACCATAGTGTAAACCATTGACAATGTTTAGTAGCTATGTTTCACTATTTGTATATCAGTTACAACAATGCTACCATCCACATATAAAAAGGTATTAATATGGGGGGTAGGAAAGGGTGAGGATGATGGGTATATGAGAGTCTCCTGTATTCTATATGTGACTTTGCTGGGACCTAAAACTTCTTTGAAAACAAAATGAAAAACAGTGAGACACTGGGGAATGAGAGGAGGAAGGAGCTGCGGTACAGACTGGACAGCAGATATTGCAGTGATGAAAGGCAAAAGGTCAACCTTTTAATTTTATTTTATTTTAGTTTTTTTAAAAATTTCATGTATTTTATCTTTTACATTTAAATTTATTATTATTTCATTTTCCTATTAATTGTATTCTGCTATTGTAATGGCTTCATGTTTGAAGAAGCTTGGAATCACAGAAGGGTTACAACTGGGGTGGGGAAGGATCACTGGCGTGGGGTGTCAGGGATGGGGTTTGCATGGGAGGAAGTTCACCTGAGCATAAATATAAGGTATATAAAAATGTTCATATGTTCATGGGGCTTTGTCACAGTGGGTGGAGAATCACCAAATAAATGAGAGAATACTGAATTTCTATCCTGGAGAGTTCTGCCACATTCTCTAAGGGAGCAGCAACAGTCCCCCAAGTGTGGGGGCAGTGACTGGTGAAGGAAGATGATGCATTGGTGGGCCCTGATATTGATGACGAGCCTTATGAGTCCTTGCTCTTGAAATTGAAACTTAGCATATTGTTATGGGGTTCCTAAGGGTTGCCTCCTGAGAGCCTTCTTGTTGCTCAGTTGTGGTCTCTCTCTAAGCCAAACTCAGCATATGAATGCATTACCTTCCTCCCTGCTTGGTTCAAGACTCTCAGGAATGAGCTTCCGTGGCACCAAGGGATTGCTACCAAGCACCAACTGGCAATGCAACTGGAAAAAGACCTTGAATATAAGGGGAAAAGGGTAAAGACAAATGAGTTTATATGGCTAAGAGACTTCAAAATGAGTCGGGAGTTCATCCCAGGGGTAACACTTATGCACATCTCAGTAGGATCTCATAGAATTCCAAAGTGGATATCACCCCAAATAGTGGGGCTCCTGAGGGGTCTGGAGACACCCAGTTGCTATGTCATGGTGGATAGCTCTGGAGTTTGGTGCCTTGCAAGTGGGCCCTACTTTGGTGTTTGTGTTCCTGAGAGTGACAGAGTTGGACTCAACTATGTCTTCCCTGCACATGGCTCACCTGTCCCTTCTATTCAAACCTTTACTTGGTGCTGGAGTTTGTAGGTGTACATCCAGAGACTTGAGTCTTTGGGCTGTCCATGTGCCAGCTGGCCTGGAACCTCGGTGGAGCAGCAACTCCTACTCTACATTTCACTGGACTCACCCAGGACAACTGGAGGGGAGATGATGATGGACAACAGTCATCCCAGGGAATAGAGAGAGTCTGCAGCTGCAGTCAGGATAATATCATCCATCTTCCCCATGGGATATAAACCCCCTCTCAATTGGAGGTGGAGTGGACATCACCATCCCATACTCTTCAGGATCGGGGGAAGAGCTATGGACTAGAGTGGACTTACTTGTATTCTGCTATAGACATTTTGTGACTCAAGCAATGGAAGAAATTACAACATTGATGTGGAACCAGTGGCCACTGGAAGCTCTGGGAGCAGTGAGCAGGAAAAGCAGAGGCTTTTCTGGGACTTGGGAATTGGCCTGAGTATCACTGCAATGACAGATATAGGCCATTTTATATCATCATATAACATGCAGAATTGTGTGAGAGAGAGTGTGTTGTCTACAATGTGAACTATGGTCCATGCTTAAATGCAAAACCCCAGGATGTATTTATCAATTGCAATTAATGTGCCACGCTAATGAAGGATGTTTATGTGGTAGGTTGTGGGAGATGTGGGGGGTGGGGCATATGGGAATCCCTATATTTTGTGTGTAACATTTATGTAATCTAAGTATCTTTTAAAAAATTAAGTTAAAAAAAAAGAGTGAAAAAGCAGCTGACTCAATGGAAGAAAATATTTGGCAAACACATGTCTGAAAATGGTTTAATATGCATGCTATATAAAGAGATCATACAACTTAACAATAAAAACACAAACTATGATTAAAAATGGACAAAAGACTTGGAAAGACAATAGTCTAAAGTAGAAATACAAATGACAGAGCAACACATGAAAAAAATAGTCAAGATCACCAGTGATTAGGGAAATACAAATCAAAACTACAATGAGATATCATTTCACAACTATTAGACTGGCTGCTATTAAAAATTTTGGAAAACTCTAAA
Organism: Cabassous unicinctus; assembly: GCA_029593785.1. Classification (NCBI taxonomy): domain Eukaryota; kingdom Metazoa; phylum Chordata; class Mammalia; order Cingulata; family Chlamyphoridae; genus Cabassous; species Cabassous unicinctus. The sequence continues at coordinate 6,078 of JAQZBX010078413.1, forward strand.
TGTGGGAGAGTTTGAGGAGAGATAGGAACACTTACTCACTCTTGGTAGGAATGTAGAATGGTATAGCCACTGTGGATGTCTGTTTTGAAGTTCCTAATAGGTTGAGTATAGACTTGAGACCTGGCAATACCATTGTTATGTATATATCCAGTAGAACTGAGAGCAATGACACGAATAGACACCTGCAAACCAATTTTCATAGCAGTTTTATCCACAGGAGCTTTAAGATGGAAACAACCCAGGTATCCATCAAATGATAAATGTATAAACAAATTGTGGAGTATACACACAATGGAATATTATGCAGCTGTAAGAAGATATGAAGTTGTAAAACATATGACAGCATAGATGAACCTTGAGGACATCATGTTGAGTGAAGCAAGCCAGACACAAAAGGAGAAATATTGCATAATTGCTCTATTATGAACTAAATATATTATGTGAAATATGAATATGGGTAAAATTTCATATATAAGACCATTTTACTTTGAAGCTGAACATATGTAGGTTAATACTACAAAATGTTAATATCAGACAAAAAAAAAAAACCATTTTGCTAAGTGGAGGAAACCAGACATGGGGTACTACATAATAGATTTTTAAATTTACATAAAATATAAATCTGTTTATAAAGATGAAATTTGATTAGTGGTTATGTAGGGCTGAGGAAGGAAAGCTAAGGTGTGTGGAATTTTTCTTTTTAGAGTAATGAAATTGCTTTCATTTTTCAGATGAATGTCCAATATTGTGATTAAACTCAAAGCCATTGATTATACACTTTAGACAGATAATAAGGTATGTGAATATGTCTCAATAAAACTGCTCAATAAACAAATAAATAATTGTGCAAAATAGCCAGAAGTAGCAGCTATATACAGCAGGGGAAACAGAGAGATTGAGAGGTGAGGAATTTTCCTGTTTGTCTGTTTTATTTTTTATTATTATTATTGAAATACTGAAAATGCTTTCATAGTCATTGAAATGATGAACACACAACTATGTGATTATAACAAATACCATTGATTGTACACTTTGGATAAATTCTATGCTTTATTAATATGTATCAATAAAATGGTTTTGTTTTTAAAAGATTACAAATGTGGCTACAAAATCTATGAGAATAGGATATATTTCAAAATAAATGGGGTTTGCACAATTGGTCATTTGTTGGAAGGAAATAAAAGTAAATTCAAAACTTAGCACCAATTACGATATAATTTGAAGTTAGAGGAACAATCAATAATTGCTTAAGACTTCTATAGGAAAGTATAGATGAACTCTCTGAGCATAACCTTAGATGAAAAAAATACAAAGGGATAAAACTGAGTACAGAAATGATGGACTTAAGCTCATGAAGACTTGCATGTGAAAACAGCATAATGATAAGAGCCCACAAATGAAAAACTAAGGAAAATATTTAGAACATATTTGATATTACAAAGTGTAACAATATAGATGTAAAAAAGTTGTTGTAAATAAGAATAAATCATGCCAAGAAGTTAAATAATCAAAGGGTGTGAACCATTGATTAAGATAGCAAGAATAACTGATAAATGTGAAAATATGTTCACTGTCACTAACAGTTAATGAAAGGGAAATAAAAATATTCAGGAAAGCTAATTTCCCAGTAAGCAATTTGACAAATAAATTGCAAATGCCCAGAGGTGAAGACGATATGTTAAAATATGAAAACTGTGAATTGCCAATAGAAGGTGACTTGTCCAGTAAGGGTCTTTACCCATTTTTTGGGGGGGGTGTTTTGGGGCTGAATCAACCAGAGGCTGGAATTTCCTTATTTGGGGAGTATCTGTCCAGAAGTAGGAGTTTAATTCACAACCTGTACTGAATCCTTTGAGGTTTAATTATTATAATTATCATGTTCGACTGGGATGAATACAATGTGATGCCTAAGGGAATGTCTTCACTTTAGACAGACTTGGTTTGAACCACGTGTTTGCCTCTTCACTATCTCTGTGACTTTGAGCTAGTTACCTAATTTCTGTAAGTCCTTCCTTCCTCATCCATAAAAAAGGAAAAAATGATACTAGCCACATCAAAGAGTTAAAAAATTATAATGAGACTGTAAGTGTAAAATTCTTAAACAGTGTTAAAAATAGGGTGTGTTGTAATTTTCATTCCATGATTTTGTAGTTCATTTCCAGCTGAAAGTCTTTCATTAAATCAATAAAGTTAAATTTTTAAGATCCAGACTCCTCTGTATATTTAACCATCCACCGATCTATTTGTCCCTCCATACAACAAATATTATCTCAGCAGGAGATGGTTACTTTCATGCTTTGTGAATTTCATCTGAATAAAATTGCTTGGGAAAAAAGGAATGTAGTTCTTCATTCACCATGAAATCACAGGTATACACTCCTTAGATTATCCTCTAGCTGAAGCTAATAGTATAAATATAATGATGTGCTTATATTACAAAATATTAAGAATAGGGTGATACATAGGAAAATTACAGCTAATGTAACTTAATGATAGTTTACCATAATATTATACTAATTTTGCTGCAATGATAAAGATGTTACTATATCAATTCTATGGTTCAATATTAGGGGGGTATAAAAGGGTATGAGATATTTCCTTTGGGAGTTTTGAAAATGTTCTAAAATTGACTGAGGTGATGACATCACAACTCTGGAATGGAAATGAGAGCCACTGAGTTTACACTTAAATGGAATGTATAAGACATGGTACTGTATAACACAGAGATACAGTTGTGGAAGATGGACTGTGGTTAACAGAATAAATATGAGAATGTTCTCTTATGAACTGTAATGAATATATAATACTAATAAAAGATGTTAATAATAGATTGGGATTGGGGGAAATACACCACATATCAGATATGGACTATAGTTAGTAGTATCATTTTGATGAAACTCTTTTATCATTTGTAAAAAATTTTCCACAACAATGCAAGTTGATGGGATCCCTGTATGATGTTGTGCATGTTTGTTTTGTAAGATAACAACTTTTTACTATACCCTTATTGTTTATGTTTGTTCACATATGAATTATAAACTTCAATATGATTTTTAAAGTAAAAAAATGGAATAATATTCTGATACATGCTCTTACATGAATAAACCTTGAAGACATCATGTCAGTGAAATAAAGACAGAAAAGAGAAATACTCTATGATCCTGCTCACATGAAATGCCTAGAGGAAGCAAACTAATATATAGAGAGGTAGTAAATTACAGTTTACCAAGAGACTAAGACAAGGGGAATAGAAAATTATTGCTTACAGTTTTCAGATTTTCTGTTTGAGGTGACAAAAATGTTAGGTAATATAAGTGGATGATAGTGGAATCTTGTGAATGTATTTCTTACCAGTAAATTGAACACTTCGAAGTGATTAAAATGCAATTTTTTGAATTGTATTTATTTCTACAATAAAAAGTATAAAATATATAAACATTAGATCTCTTTTTTAGTCTTTACAAAAATAAATCATAATAGATCTATTAATAAGTAACCTGAGCATCATTCAAGGATATGGAGGAAATTGAATGAGACATTCACCATAAGGTATGTTTTTTAAAAAAATTTCTAAATATGTTTTTATATTAAGCAATCATTTTATAGATGAGGGATCAATTACAGGACATAACTTGTGTTACAAGAATAATATTACTAATTGCTTTTGAAAGCATAATCAACTGAAGAGGTGCCACATCTATGGTTTTATGTCAATTGAACACACTTCTTCACTTGGTTGAAGAGAAGAATAGTACTTTTCTGATGACAAATACTATGCCTGTATTCTCAGCCCATGTTGGTTCTTTGGAGAACAGAGACCTAGTCAAGAAGGGTCCCTCAGTGTTAATTTTTGGAGAAAATTTTAAGTCAAAGTTTGTTAAATTTTTACCAGGTTAAAAGTATGGAAAACAGGAGAGTTCTTGGAAAAGGAATAATAAAACATGGATTCACCTGACTCATAACCTGATGTTTGGAGAACACAGAATAAGTAAGAAAAACTTTCATTCTGTCCAGATCAGTGTCCCCCAGGGATATGATTATTCAGGGTTGTAGCAATAAGAGGGAAAATTACCTAATGAGCAGATATAAGGAAGCTGTAAATATCTGCTCTGCTGCAGTTTGTTACCTTGTGTAACCTTGGGCTGGACAGCACATGGTTGTTTCTTTCGGGGTCCTAAGTCTGGTTTGGGGACTGATGTCTGACTCTCTCCTGCTGTGTTGTGTGGGAATAGAGCTTCATTTTCCATCATCAACCACCAAAGCTAGAATTCATACTTCTGTAGAAAGACCTTTCTACAGGTTCCGTCCAGGTGAGTCGGAGAGTCTAAAGCTTTTTTAAAACTAAAGAAAATAAAAAAGAATTGTTCATTTAGGTCAGGAAATCAAGGTTCATTGTGGATGATTAAGAGATTGGAGTGGAAACCCATTTAGAAGAGGGAATGGCAGGGATAAAGCAGTTTCAGGAAAGAATAATTTCTGCCCAAGGAGTTTGCAGTTAAATGGGAATAGGGAAATGGGGAATTGGCAGTAGCAGAATGTGAAGTGAAATGAGGGCACCTCTTTAACATTTAAGATCAGGTATATTTAATAGGTATATTTAAGAAAGTGTCTGCATTGATGGGAAATACCCAGTCCAATGAAGGTAGATATTTCCTTGCAATAGCATTTCAGGAGATATACACTCACACATTGGATATTCACATAAAAAGTTATTTTTATTTAATGGCTGGAATGGGATATACCACATTTACTAGACAATCTTTTTTTAGAAAGATTGGGGTTTTATACAAGATCATTCAAAAATCACACAGCAGCATCTCCTTCAAGGCATTGCAAAACACTGCTCAGGGCTCGAGAGACCCACTCCCTAGAAAAATTTATTGCATAAAATCACATTTTAAAATAGTGTGGGCACTAATGAGTTTCATATTAGCTTTCCATTTTAGGAGAGGGCATAGAAGTCAATTCATTTGAAAGCATTAGCAGCTACTTGGCAGTTTGGAGAGGGTCAGGCCCCTAAAGCTAAAGATTCAGGGTCAGGGGAAGCCCTAACAGCCAAACCGAGTACTGCCAGGGCCTCCTTCCTACTGCCTCATAGGGCACCTTCTGGAATATACTCACAGGTCCAGGAAAAGAGAACTGGGCCATGTTGTGTGTGGTGCTATACACCCCTGGCTGTGCTCCTGACCCCTCAGGGACCTCGGGTGGTTATGGCTCTGAACAACACCAGTTTGAGGTGGGGCCTGAATTCTGGCACTGGGTTGTAGGGATAAGGAACCATTTTCCAGTTTACAATGTTTTTTAGTGTTCTAGGCACAGACTTGCACCAGCTTCCATGATGGTGATGGAAAATCTGTGTGGCAGCCTCCTCCCCCTGCACCTTAGCAATTATTCTTTTATAGGGGAAGATAATTATGCTGTTCATTGGTCATTTACTTTCCCCATTGCAAATTGTTTTTGCAAGTTTTGCTTTTGTATACCGTAGCCATGACAGATACAGGCCATTGCATATTTTGTCATAACTTCCAAAAAGTGCGGGGCAAAGTGTAAACTATAATGTAAACTGTAGTCCATATTTAGTAGCAATGCTTCAATATGGGTTCATCAATTGTAACAAATGTACCACACTAATGAAGGATGTTGTTAATGTGGGAATGTGTGGGAGGGGGAAGGAGTGGAACATATGGGAATCTCTTATATTTTTTATGTAACGTTTTGGTAATCTAAAGCTTCTTTAAAAATAAAAACAAAATCATAAAAAATAAAATATAATTTGTACAATAGTTAAAAAAAAAAAAAGAATTTCCCCCCAACTTTGCTCTTTGCCATTTAGTTCTTTTGTCTGTATAGATTTGGGGGAAATGTGAAAGTCTATCATCATTGCATATAATGTTCTTCCCATTGTTTTTCAAACTTAGAATTTTCTGCTTCCATTGAATTAACAGATAACTTTAAAATTTATTTCCACCTTTCTTTCAAAACCATTTTCCTTATTGTGCATTTTGGCCTTTTGTGGTTAGATCTATTTCTGAAGTTGCAGCAACTTCTCTCATCATTTGGAAGGCATTTTTATTTCCATTGGATACAGGAAGTCTTTATTCTTTTCATAATCTAGAGCAGTTTCCAGTCTGCAATTGCTGGGAGGGATCCAGAGGAACTGAAATAGGGCTGTTGAATAGGGTCTGAGATATGCAGAAAGAAAAAGACTTTTGAGATCCAGAAGAAAAATGAGCCTTATCTAATCATCAGGGATAAGCAATTCTTCACTATCAGGATGGACCCATGTTGAGCTTTTTATGTGTATTGATTAAATCTGTTAACTGCCTTAGGGGAATGGATGTCATAATGCTTACTATATCTGTGAATGTTTTTTTTTTTTTTTGAGTTTTTTAAAAGAAGTTTTAGACTATATAAATGTGGCATCAAAAATATACCCTATCCCCTCCAGTCCCACAGTTTCCCTCATTAACAACATCTTTCATTAATGTGGTACATTTGCTGCAATTGATGAACACATATTGAAGAAATGCTACTAACCCTGGACTATAGTTTATATTATTGTTCACGCTTTGCACCACACAATTTTATAGGTTTTGACAAAATGTATAATGGAATATATCCATCATTGCAATATTATGCAGGACAATTCCAATGTCCCCAAATGCCCCCATATTACACCTATTCTTTCCTCTACCCTCAGAACTTCTGGTGGCCACTGCCTTTGTATCAATGACACAAGTTCTATTGCTAGAATAATCATAAGTCTACTCAATTCCATGTGGCATTCCTTCTTTATATTTGTTCATTTCTCAAATTTGAAGATTTTGTGTTGGTGATTCCCACTCTGTTTCTGATTGAGAAGGGATCCCATGGGGCAGATGGATGGAACTGTCTTGCTTGCAGTTGTAGATATACTCTATTTTGGGGGACAAGCATTGTCCATCATTTTGTTGTTGACCTAGGTGAGTCTAATGAACTGGAGAGTAGGTGGTGCAATTCTTGCTGAGATTCAGGGTTCAATCAATATATGAACAGACTGAAGATTTAAGTCTCTGGAACATATATTTAATGAGTATAGTGCTCAATATAGGTTCTTCTTTTATTATTGAGCAGATATTTATGATTCTTTAAACACAAGATACAAAGTGACCATGTCAAAAGGAGCTCCGTGTTTACATATCCAAGGGTGTCTTCTCTGCTGTACTTTCAGAGAACTATTTCTAAATACTTGGGAAATAGAAAAACTGATGCTGTCAGCTTGGATTGTATTTACTCCTGGGCTCATCCGTGTGGCTGAGTTTGAGAAGAGCATGGTGTTAACTAGGTTATCTAGGTTCTAAGCAAACAAGATGTGCATTCTTTGTGTACTTGTGTATGCATGTTTCTTTGATTGGGATTGGGTGTGAGCTGTCCTCAGAACAGGTTTATCTGAGTTCAGATATTCCAGTGAGTGTCTCCTATAATACAGAGACTGGATGCAATCCTACAAATGGCAATAGGACTAGTTTCATTTCATTTGGTGGGATAGCGTCCCACCAAATAAATGAAGTGTGAGCAGTTCAGCATATGGAAAAAGGACTCCCTGAGTTTGAAGTTTCAGCAACAATGAGGCTGCTTTGTTCTTAAACATTCTATGAACCTCTCTCTCTTCACTATCCTCTTACTCATTTCCATGCCACACTGACCTCCTTGTTTACCCTGAACTGAAACAAATCATTTTTTTTGGATTTTAGACATGGATGTTCTCTCTTCTGTGCACATATTTCCTCAGGTTTCCTGCCTTTTCTTCCATGAGGTGCCTCTTCAATTTTCATGTTATATATGGGACATTCCTGAACACAATGTGGACATTAGCACTATCACTTCACTCTGTTTTTCCCTGCTTTCTAATCTTTAAGAATGTGTACTCATCGGATTTGTAATATGATCATGTTACATTTATTAAATAATAAATTTATGTTATTGCATTTATTCTTTTTCTATCTTGAGAGACTTTGGACTTTTTGGATACAGTACTGTAGACTCATTCCCTCACCTGTACTTTCCTCTTA
>JAQZBX010078414.1:0-14130 GCA_029593785.1 Cabassous unicinctus
ACTTGTAGTCCTCTGGTTTTTTTAAATAGCCACCAGTATAATGGATGCAAGATGACATCTCATTGTAATTTTGATTTGCATTTCCCTAATAGCTAGTGACGTTGAATATCTTTCCACGTTATTTTTAGTCATTTGTATTTCTCCTTTGGAAAGTGTCTATTCAAATCACTTGCCCATTTTTTAAATTGGTTGTCTTTTTATTTTCGAGGTGTAGGATTTCATTATATGTGCTGGATATTAGGCCCCCGTCAGATATATGGTTGCCAAATATTTTCTTCCATTTCTTCCATTGAGTAGGTTTTTTTTTTTTTTTCACTTTTTTGACAATCCCCTTTGAGGTGCAAAGGTTTTTAATTTGGAGGAGGTCCCATTTATCTTTTTTTTTTCCACTGCTCGTGATTTGAGTAAAAAGTTCATGAAGCCATTTCCTAATACAAGAACCTGTAGATGCTTCCCTACATTATTTTCTAGGATCTTTATAGTCTTAGCTTTTATATTTATATCTTTGATCCATCTTGAGTTAATTTTTGTATAAGGTGTGAGGTGGTATTCCTTTTTTCATCCTTTTGGATATGTATGTCCACTTCCCTAAACGCCATTTGTTGCAGAGGCCATTCTGTCCCAGTTGAGTGGGCTTGGTGGCCTTGTTGAATATAAGGTGATTGCATATGTGGGGATCTATTTCAGAACTCTCGATTTGGTTCCTTTGGTCAGTATGCCTATCCTTGTGCGAATAAAATGCAGTTTTGACTACTGTAGCCTTGCAGTGTGTTTTAAAATCAGGTAGTGTGATTCATCCAATTTCATTTTTCTTTTTCAATATACCTTTGGCTATTCTGGGCCCCTTGCCCTTCCAAATAAATTTCATAGTTAGCTTTTCCAATTCAGTAAAAAATGCTGTGGTGATTTTTATTTGGATTGCATTAAATTTGTAAATCAGTTTGTGTAGGATAGACATCTTAACAACATTTAGTCTTTCTGTCCATGAACAGGGAATATTCTTCCATTTATTTAAGTCTGTTTTGATTTTCTTTAACAGTGTTGTGTAGTTTTCTGCAATAGGTCATTTACATCTTTAGTTAAATTTATTCCTAGGTATTTGATTCTTTTAGTTGCTATTATAAATAGTATTTTTTTTTTCTTATAGTCCTCTTCAGATTGCTCATTATTGGTGTACAGAAATACTATTGATTTTTGCACATTGATCTTATGACCTGCCACTTTACTGGACTCATGTATAAGCTCTAGAAGCTTTGTTGTAGATTTCTCAGGACTTTCTATGTATAGGATCATGTCATCTGCAAATAATGAAATTTTTACTCCTTCCTTTCCAATTTGGATGCCTTTTATATCTTTTTCTTGCCTAAGTGCTCCATCACATACTTCTAACACAATGTTAAATAAGAGCGGTGAAAGTGGGCATACTTGTCTTGTTCCCGATCTTAGAGGGATTTTTTTTATGATTTCAACATTGAATATTATGTCAGCTGTGGGGTTTTCATATATACCCTTCATCGTGTTGAGGAAGTTTCCTTCTATTCTTATCTTTTGAAGTGTTTTTATCAAGAAATGGTGCTGTATTTTGATGAATGCTTTTTCTGTATCTATATAGATAATCATGTGATTTTTTTTCTTTCGATCTGTTTATGTGGTGTATTATATTGATTTTCTTATGGTGAACCATAATTGCATATCTGGGTTGAAATATACTTGGTTACGGTGTATAATTCGTTTGATATTTTGGTGAATATGATTAGCAAATATTCTCTTGAAGATTTTAGCATGTATGTTCGTTAGAGGGATTGGTTTATAGTTTTCCTTTCTTGTGGCGACCTTCTTTGGCTTTGGTATTAGGGTGATGTTGGCATCATAGAATGAGTTACGCAATGTTCCCTCCACTTCTATTTTATGGAAGAGTTTAAGCAGGATTGGTGTTAGTTGTTTCAGGAATGATTCATAGAATTCACTTGTGAAGCCCTGTAATTGTGGGCTTCTCTTAGTTGGGAAGTTTTTGACAGCTAATTCTATCCCATTACTTGTGATTGGTCTGTTGAGTTCATCAAACTCTTCTTTCATCATTGTAGGCTGCTTTTGTGTTTCTAGGAATTTCTGTCCATTTCCTCTAAGTTATCCATCTTGTTGGCATACAATTTCAAAGTATCCTCTTATGAACCTCTTTATTTCTGTTGGGTCAGTGTTGATATCCCCTTCCTAGTTTCTTATTTTATGTATTTGAATCTTCTCTCTTTTTCTTTATTAGTCTAGCTATGGGTTTGTCAATTTTATTAATCTTCTCAAAGAACCAAATTTTGGTTTTGTTTATTTTTTTTTCTAGTGTTTTCTTATATTCAATTTCATTTAGCTCTTTTCTATTCTTTGTTATTTCCTTCTTTCTACTTCTTTTGGGGTTAGTTTTTCATTCTTTTTCTAATTCCTCCAGGTGTGCAGTTAGGTCTTTAATTTTAGCTCTTTCTTCTTTTTTAATTATAGGCATTTATGATTATGAATTTCCCTCTCAATACTGCTTTTGCTGCATCCCATAAGTTTGTGTTCTCATTTTCTTTCGTTTATATTGTCATTTTCATTCATTTCAAGCTAGTTACTGCTTTCTTTTGCAATTTCCTCCTTGACCCACTTCTTGTCTATGAGTGTGTTGTTTAACTTCCATATCTTTGTGCCTAATTTGGTTCTCTGTCCCTTATTGATTTCCAGCTTCTTTCCATTGTGGACAAAGAAATTACTTTGTATAATTTCAATCTTTCTGAATTCTTTGAAAGTTGTTCTGTGACCTAGTATGTGGTCTATCCTGGAGAATGATCCATGGGTATTATAGGAAAATGCATTTCCCACTGTATATGGGGGTAGTGTTCTGTATATGTCTATTAGGTTCACATCCTCTAATGTATTATTCAGAGTCTTTGTTTCTTTATTTATTCACTGCCTAGATATTCTGTCTAGTGGAGATAATGGTGTATATAAAGTCCCCCACTATAATTGTAGAGGCATCTATTTCTCCACTTTGTTTTTCCAGTGTTTGCCTCTGTGGCAGTTTGATATTATTGCTGAATTCAAAAAAAAAAAATACTGATTATGTTCATAAACTTCTCTGTTCCTCTGGGCTCGTGATACCTTTGTGTTTTGCTGAATTCAGAAGTTTCAATTTTACTTGATTAAATTATGATTAGGGATTTGATTGGGCCATATAAGAAAGACATTGAGTCTGCACCACCTTGGTGGGCAGGGACTTAGAGAGAAAACAACAAGGCAGATGTTGGAATTTTAAATCTGGAGCTCTGGGAAGTAAACACAGAGAAACAGATTTATGAGGAAGGAGAGAAGGCTCCATTAAACACAGTAGAGACCCTGGGAAGAGAGACAAGCCATTAGCCTGATAGTCTATAGCTGGCCTTCTTGAGTGAGTAGAGCAGCTGAGCCTGGAAAGGAACTAGCCCCAGGAGATGAGTCTTATCGCAGCATACAGCTGATATTGGATGAATTGGGACCATGGAGCCTTAAGACAAAGAGGAAAGCCTGAACTCTTGCAGATGTCAGCAGCCATCTTGCTCCAACATGTGACAAAAGACTTTAGTGAGGGAAGCAACTTACACTTTATGGCCTGGTAACTGTAAGCTTCTACCCCACATAAATATGATTTATAAAACCCAGCAGATTTCTGGTACTTTTCATCAGCACCCCATTGGCTGCTAATATAGTCTCATGTATTTTGAGTCACCCTGTTTAGGTACATAAATATTTATGATTGTCCTTTCTTCTTGATAGATTACCGCTTTTATGAAGATATAGTGTTCTTCTTTGTCTCTTACAATAGTTTTGCATTTAAAGTTTACGTTGTCTGATATTAATATAGCTACTCCCACCCTTTTTTTTTGGTTATTTTCTACATGTAAAATTTTCTTCTACCCACTCATTTACAGCCTCCTAGCATCCCCGTGTCTAAGGTGGGTTTCTTGCAGACAGCATATAGATGGGTCATATTTCCTTATCCATTCTGCAATCTGTGTCTCTTGACTCGTGAGTTTCATCCATTAACATTCAATGTTATTACTGTCAAGGAATTACTCACAAAAGCCATATTTTCTTTAGGTTTACGTATTCCATATGTAGATTTTATTTCTCTTTTTATATTTTTAGTTGTTCTTACATTATCCTTCAAGTCTCTTTCTCCTGTTTTTCCTTTCAACCTGCAGAACTTCCTTTAGTATTCCTGGAAGGGTAGGTTACTTATTGACATACTCTCCTAATTTCTCTTTATCTGTGAATATTTTAACTCTCCCTCATTTTTCAATGCTTGCTTTGTTGGATAGAGAGTTCTTGGCTGAAAGATTTTCTTTTAGCATCTTAACTATGTCATATCACTGCCTTCTTGCCTCCATGGTTTCAGATGAGAAATCAGCAATTAATCTTATGAAGCTTCCCTTGTATGTGATGGATCTCTTTTCTCTTGCTGCTTTCAGTATTCTCTCTTTGTCTTGAGCATTGGAAAATTTGACAAGTATATGTCTTGGAGAAGTCCTGTTAAGATTTATATTGTTTTTGGTGATCTGTACTTCTTGGACATGTGCATCCATGTCCCTCAATAACATTGGGAAAATTTCAGGCATTATTTCCTCCAACACACCTTCTGTCCCCTTTACCTTCTCTACTCCCTCTGGGATGCTTATAATGGATATGTTTGTGAACTTCATGTTGTCATTCAAATCCTTAATTCCTTGCTGGAGTTCTTCTAACTTTTTATCTATCTATTCTACTATCTGTTTGATTTCAGATGTACTGTCTTCCACATCACTGATTCTCTCCTCTGCCTGTTCAAATCTGCTGTTATGTACTCCACTGTATTTTTTATTTCTTAGATTGTACAAATTATCACCATGATATCCATTAGCTTTTTATGTATTCTTACAATTTCTTCAGTATGTTCTCCCAGTGTCTTCTTAATATCCTTAATCTCTTCCTTCACTTCATTAATTTGATTCATGATATTTGTTTGGCATCTCTGATTAGTTGTTCCATATTCTGCAACTCCTCTTGGTTTTCAGTTTGTTCATTGGACTGGGTTATGTGTTCCTGTTTCTTAATATGGCTTGTAATTATTTGTTGGTGTCTAAGCATCTTTTTATGTTGATGGGTTTATTCAGTTGAGTAGCCTTTTTAGTCTAGGATTTTATTTTGTTTGTGTGTGTGTGTGTTTGGTAAAGTTTCACATTGACACATCATTCTTCTTATTCTATTTCTTTCATGTAGTCTTTGTTTCCTTGAAAAAAATTTATACCAGAGAAAAGGAAATAGTTAAGAAGAGATATAGAATAATAATAATAATAAAAGGTAGAAGAGGAACAATACAAGATCTAGGCAAATGGATAATTAACACAAATAAGGAGTATAGAGGAATAAGAATAAAAAGAGCAATAGAAACAATGAAGTGAAAAACAGAATAGGGAAAAATATATAAAATGAATTAAAAGGCCAGAATGATGAGAAGAGAGGAAAAGAAAAAAGAGAAGAAAGGAAAAACAGTAAAAAATAAACAGAGAGAAAGGAGAGAGAAATAAATAAAAACAAGAAAAATTGAAGACCAAACATAAAGAAGTAGGATGAAAGAACAACAACAGAAAACAGAATATAGAAAGATGAAGGGGAGAAAAGAAATAGCATAGGTAGAGAAAATTGATAAATTAAAAAAAAAACAGGAACACAAAGGAATGGGAAACATAACAAATAAGAAACAAGACAGCAGCAACTAAATTTAAAAAAGGAGAAAGAAGAAAAAAAGAACTCAAAACCCAAAAAATATACATGGAAAAACAGCCTTCCTACTTAGACCCCTACAGATTTTATCAGGTTTCTAGTGTTCATCAATCACTATGCAGCCTGCCCTCTGCAGGTTTTGAACTGGGTTTTAGTGAGTAAAATAAGGAAATTTTTAAAAAAGGAAACTTTTATTTTTAAGTGAGAGATCCAAGAAAAGCTAATACAAAATGAATGTCTGTATGTTCCTTGTCATAAAATTTCAGCTAGATGCCTGATGTGGATCACTTTTCTAAGTAGACCAGGGAATCAAACCAGGGACCCCATATATGCAAGGCAGGAAATCTTCTACTGAGCTCAACTGTCTCCTTAGATTTGTTGGCTTTTCAGAAGGCTATCTGCCCCCTTTCCCTTGGACAGATTAGATTCCTTGCAGTTTACCAGAGTTCTGATGATTAAGTGCTTGTCTGTCCCTGTCTACTCTCTAATCTAATTCTTCTCTTTCCCTGGATGGCTGGGCATGGCAGTCTGCCTGAGAAGGTACCCCTACCCTCTCCCTGTCAAATCAGGGTCCCTTCTGAGATTCAAAGAAGGCTCAGCTGGCCGAAGTCACCTCATAAAACCATCCTCCCAGGCCCCTCTTCCTCCCAGGGAGTCCACCCCTACTCTCCATTTGGAGTAAGGAGCCAGAGTTCCACCTAGGCTATTTGTCCTGAGGGCAGAGTATATGTGGCACTTCCAGCCACAGGGGCGAGCAACTCAGGGTTCTCATTTGGTTTCTTTATCTTTCCAATACTGTCATAGATGGCTCAGAGCACCTTCCCGTGCTATATAAATCCAAAGCAGCTGGCAGGGAGGAAAACGTCTTCTTTCCCCAGGTTGATGCAATTCACCAGTTTTACCTTCTCTTAATATCTTGGGAGTGGAGGATGGGAGCCCTTCCCAGTGGCCAGGAGGTGCAATAACTAATGGTTTCTTGTTTTGGCTTCTTCTTCTCTCTATCCCTCACTCTCCTGGGAGTCGTGAAGCAGTGTCCTGGTCTTCTGTACCCCACAGAAGCTTCCCCAAGGCAGCCTATGGCTCTTTCTCTGTTGTTTTAGTGAAAGCTGAGCCTTAAAGACTAACCCAATGACCATGTTCCCACAATACCCTCCCCTTAGATATAATCTGACACACACACATGAAGTAAGCACATGCTTCTGGAAAAATGGCACAGACAGACTTGTTCAACACAAGTTGTCACAAATGTTCATTGTGTAAAAACACCTGATATTTGCAAAGCAGAATAAAACAATGTGCAGCAAAATAAGGTAAGACTGTAGTGCTTTCAGGTGTTTTAAATATGATTTGCCCTAAGCTGGTAATATCCTGAAATACCTCTAATTTCTATCTTTATTAAAATGATTCTGATTATAATAGAAATCACATGATACCAATAGAATTAAACAACTGTGTGTATTGGAACAAAATTTCAGATATGGATCCTTTTAAAATGGTAGTCTGTTTCCTTAGTTCTTAAGGAACTAAAACTTTGAGTTAATTTTTTAATCCTGAACATCATTTTTTTTGTTGATTATTGATTTTTCTTTTCAAAAGCAAATTTTAATCTGAGATGAGTAAATACTGATATTGTTAAATGATTCCTTGGAATGTGAACACCAAAAAAGATGAACTCTGATGTAAAAATCTTTAAAAGGAACTCTCATATATGTTCTTATTTAGGGTGATGTTAAATCTTTTAATAGCTGTAAATGCCCTCCTCCTATTTCTGATTATTGTACCCTGATAAAGGTACAATACAGTTCTGTCCATGTTGTATTATGGCAATCACTAATTGAAGAGAGAAGATATTTTATTGTCTCACATAATACCAATACATTTTATGATTCCATTATGAAAAAAGTGTTCATTGAGTGTTAAACGGCATTATAGATTATTTAGATTTTCTCTTTACTAAAAAAAAAAATTAGGTGGGGGCTGTGTGATTTTATCCGGGACCTGGGGGAAAGATCAATCTTAAAAATATAACTAATTTAAGGATGTTTTATATTTTAAAGGTATTTAACAGACCAATAGGGAAGGAAAGAATTCTAAATAAATAGTTTTGTGAATATTATTATACAATTTGAAAAAATGAGTTAAAAAATTACTTTGTAAGCAATCATTCTACAAATGTACAAAATCACATAAATACCAATAAA
Source organism: Cabassous unicinctus (assembly GCA_029593785.1). NCBI lineage: Eukaryota > Metazoa > Chordata > Mammalia > Cingulata > Chlamyphoridae > Cabassous > Cabassous unicinctus. The sequence goes on from JAQZBX010078414.1 coordinate 7,968, forward strand.
TTTAAAACTTTAAGGTTCAAGTTTTTTAAAAAAGCACACAATTTCAGTATAAACTGTAGATTAAAGAGCTATTTATTTTCACTGTTTTATTCTTTAAATTGCAAAAAAAAAATTGAACATAAATGCAAAAAAAATAAACTATACATAAAAAAGCATACCTAATTCATAAAATGAAGTGAAAAATACAGAACTCTGATGATTTTTCTAATACTTTCCTTAGAAGTTAATGTTCTTAATATATAAAATGTCTTGCAAATCATTATGAAAACATTAATACTGATTGGAAATATGACCATGTGCTTGAACAGAAATTTCACAGAAAATAATCGAAAATTTGATTGAAAATGAAATGCTTTCAATGGTCAAATTTCTATTCTTAAATTTTTTTCTTCTATCCTAATTTACAGGTTGTCACATAAGTTATCTATTCTCTTGGATAAAATCAGCATTAGAATGTTTTCTGAAGACATATTATATCCCCAAAACATTACTAGAGTGCAAATGTTTCCTTATATATTTTTCTTGGTGATACCTGCTCTTTGAATACTTTATTTGAGCAAATACAATTAAAGTATTTATTTGTAAATAAATAACTTCATAAATATTTATTTGTAAATATTTTTTGTAAGTAAATAAATTTATTTGTAAATTTAAAAAGTATTATTTATTTAAAACTTTGTTTGATCACAAACAGCAAATAAGAAAGTAAGGGTAAAAATGACACCAACATCCTAATTATTCAGTCCTGTATGTCTTTCCCTCATCCCCTTCATAAATACTGAATAATCTTTTCAATTCTATAATACAATGGAACTCACCAACTATGAAGAGAACATTCTTTTGATTACCAAAATTCCATTTGAATAAAGGTTCCCAGAAGAGCTTCATCTTAGTGACTATGAATAAAATCAGCCAAGAAAAACACTTCCTTATTATAGAAATTATGGAAAAAATATTAGATTAACTATTTGATGTGGAACCATAGATGTTCACTTACCTATACCTAGGTGACCACCATCAACATCACATTTGGTTTACAATGTTACAAAGTATCAATTGCATCTATGATTAATATAATGAAGCAAAGCCTGCTTACATAATAATTCAATTATGGAGAGATATATTCACTCTAGGAGAGATGGGAAGAAGTAAAATATTTCTTCCTTGCATTGTAGATTGTGAATCCCTCAGAAATTGAGTTTGATGCCTCTTGTCTCGTCTCCATGTCTTACTCTCCACTCTTAGTGCTGAAATGATGCTTCTGGGAATCTACACATTGCATTCCCAGACAAATTTGCTGGCTGTCTTCCTGTTAGTTTCTACTGAAATGAGGAATTGAAGGCGGAAGGGGAAGTAAAGACAAAGGGAGGATTGGAAAGATGTGGAGAGGAGAAAAGAAGGGGATTCCTTGTTTTCCAGTTACTATTTACGTGAATCCAGGAAAAATAGAAAATTGTCTCTGGCTGACCACTTCTCATCATTTCACCACTATCTTCAGAGGTGGGGCAGCAACTTTGTTGTTCACAGACTCTTTTGGGACATGCCACCAGAGGTCTAAACACTAGAAAACTAACCCATTCTCAGAAGCTCAGACATCCTGAGAAGCACAATGCTTCCACAAGGACTAAACAGCAGCTGAGTGGGGAGTTTCATCCAAGCTCTGAGATTCAGGGAACAATAGCTCTTTTCTATTTTCTCCCAATATTAAGTATAATTGATGTTTCCTGCAGTTAATAATCTTTAAATTAATAAGTACCCCCTTTGTCCTTTTTTCAGCGCTTCAACCCCTAAAACTACATACATTTAATCCCCAATGGATTCTTTTTCAGTAAGTAAACCCTAAATGATATAATACTGATGACAATGTGGGACAAATTTAAGCCAATTCACAGTTCTTGAAAGTCACTATAGTGCTCTAAGTTCACATATTAAATTTGTTGTGTATACCATTTATTCATAAGTATTTATTAATTCATCTATTTAATGAAATGAAAAATTAATAGAAATTAAAATATGCCAATGATAGTTTAAGAGAAAAAGATAAATAATACCCAGACCTCAAAGATTTCATTTAATAGACTTTAACTACAACCTCTGTTCCAGTGAGTTGTCCTATGTCAAATATGTTGTCATAATTTGCTCTCAATATAATGTTATGTTAGCAATATTATCCAATACTTACACTTTAGGAAACTAAGAATAGGAGAGTTTCAATTATTTCCCAATTAAAAAAAACAACAGCAGGCAGAACACCAATTCATGGTTTTATGAAAGCAAGCTTATTACTTTTTTAAAAATATTATTGGAAGAAGCAGCTGATCCTCTTTTTGAAAAAGTAAATGTAATGTAAAAATATAACAAGAAACATAATGGAACTACTTTTAAAGTATCAATTTTTGCATATTAAATGTGACTAAGTAAAAAGTGAGATTTAGGCTTGTAGAGAAGCATTAAAGTACATGCAATTCAAAAAGAGCAAAGACACATGCGAAAAAATTGATCACAGGGGAGGAAGTGCACTAAGATTAAATTCTAAGCTCCATGAAGAATTTAATCCACTATGGAAACATCATAAAGTAACTATGAAGAGAAGAAGTAAAAGATACAGTGAGAAGATTCATAAATGCTGTTACTGATAATAATGGTTACATAAATGATTACACATGTATATTTTGTGGAAAAGAGAAATGCAATTTTGAAAAGAATCATATTTTCCATAACAGATACTACACAAAGGGTAATTTTCTTGAGTTTTTCATTAGACTTATGATGGTTTTACAGCAAATTACATGACTGTGGATTACCTGTGACATTTCCCATATCCAGTTAAAACAAAACAGGTAGAAAAAAACGCAAAAGGTGGCATGACCATTTTGAAATATGTCCAGTCCTACTGTGGGAATTGAACAGGTGAAGAAATAGGGGAATCAAAAATACTCATACAAAGCTACCTAGATGAATACCGGGGATTAGCCAGTATGTGGTTAAAAGTACAAAGTTGGGAATGGCAATGTTCTTATGGCAATATAACAAGGAAGGGTTACTGTTTTAGGGTGTTGGATGGGGGTGCATTCGGGACAGGGCACACCTGGGGCAGGCTTCTAGGGAGTGAGTGAGTGATCATTTTGTCATAATGTGTTTTATCCTTGAGTGAAGGCACACATGATGAGCAGGAAAGAGTTGGGCTCCCATCCTGGGAAGGATCCATATGTTCTTAAACAGAGGTTTGGGAGTCTCTCAAGAACATGGGTGGTTCTTAATAGGGGAGGACAAACCACTGTGTCAAGACCTCAGTGTTGTTACAAGTAACTATGAATCTTGTTATCCAAGGAATAAAGCCTGGTAATCGATGTGTGCCCCAAGGGGAGAAGAAGGGAAGAATAGAATAGATGGAAGAGGGGGTATTTAGTGGGTAATGGAAGTGTTCTACATGATCTTGCAATGATGGACACAGGTCATGTTAAATATCATCAAAATTTGTAAAAGTGTATGGTCTAAAATATAAACAATAATGTAAATCATTGACCATGGTTAGTAGCTGCTTCACTATTTGTATATCAGTTGTAACAGATGTACCAACCACATATAAAATGGTATTAATAAGGGTAGGGGGAAAAGGAGGATGATGTTGGGTATATGGGAGTCACCTGAATTCTGTATGTGACTTTACTTTGACATAAAATATCTTTGAAAACAAAATGAAAAAAAAAGTAAGACATGGGGGAATAAATGGAAGAAAATGTTATACATACAGAACAACAGATATTACAGTGATGAAATGAAAAATGCCCAAAAAAGTAAGCATTTTTCATTATTTTTAAAATCCTAATTTTTAAATTTTATTTTAGTTTTAGTTTTTTTTAATTTTTGCATATTTTATTTCTTATATTTAAACCTATCATTTATTTCATTTTCCTATTAATTGTATTTGGCTATTTTATTGGCTTCAATTTTGAAGAAGCTTTGAGTCACGGAAGGGCTACAACTGGGTCAGGGGAGGATCATTGGTGTGGGGTGTCAGTGATGGTGGAAACATGGAAGGAAGTTCACCTGGACATACATATATGGTATATAAATGTGCTCAAATATTCATTGTCACAGTGGGTGCAGATTCATACAATAACTAAAAGAATATTGAATTCCCATCCTCAAGAACTCTGCCAAGTTCTCTAATGGAACAGCAACTACCTCCCAAGTACAGGGACAGTGAAGGAGGATGGTCCATTGATGGGCCCTTGATATTGACGGCTATGCTTATGAGCCTTTGCTCTTGAAATTGAAGCTTAGCTTGGTATTGTAGTGTGCCTAAGAGTTACCTCTTGAAAGCATCCTTGTTTTTCAAATATGGTCTCTCTCTAAGCCAAACTGATCTTATAAATGCATTACCTTCTGCCAGTATGGGCATGTCTCCTGGGGATGAGTCTCCTTGGCACGGAGGGATTATTACCAAGCACCAACTAGCAATGCAACTGGAAAAAGACCTTGAATTAAAGGGTGAAAAACTAAAGACAAATGATTGTATGTGGCTAAGAAACTTCAAAGTGTGTTGGGAGGTCATCCCAGAGGTAACGCTTATGCATATCTCAGCAGGATCTCATAGACTGCCAAAGAAGATTGTACCCCAAATAGTGGAGTTCCTGAGGGCTCTGGAGGCACCCAAGTCCTAAGGTCAGGACAGGTAGCTCTGGAGTTTGGTTCTTTGCCAGTGGGCCCTACTTTGCAGTTTGTGCTTCTGAGTGTGACGGAGGTATACTCAGTTATGGCTTCCCTACACATGGCTCATCTGTCCCTTCTATCTGAAACTGTAGTTGGTGCTGGAGTTTGTAGGTGTACATCCAGGAAACTTAAATCTATGGGCTGCCCATATGCTAGCTGGGCCCTGAGCCTCGGCATGTTGCAACACCTACTCCACATTTCATTGGACTCATCCAGGACAACTAACAAGTAGGTGAGGATGAACAACCACCATAACAAGGAATCAGCAGAGCCTACAACTGCAAGTAAGAAAGCCCCATCCATTGGCTGTATAGGATTGAAGCCAACTCTTAATTAGAGGTGAAATTGATATCAGCATCCCAGAATACTCGGGATTGGGGAATGAACTATACACTAGAGTGGACTTACTGGTATTCTACTATAGACTTATTGTGATTATAGCAATAGAAGAAATTACAACATTGATGTTGAAGCAGTGGCCCCTGGAGGATCTGAGGACAAGGAGAAGGAAATACAGTTGTAATATGGTGGCATTTTGGGGAGTTGGAAATCATGCTGAATGACATCGCAATGGCAGTTATAGGCCATTATATATCTTCCCATAACCTACAGAATTGTGTGGGTAGGAGTATAAACTCCAATGTAAGCTATAATCCATGCTCAGTGGCAATGATCCAAAATGGGTTTCTCAATTTCAATGACTGTACCATGGTATGAAGGATGTTATTTAGTGGGAAAATTTGGTAAGTATGGGGAGCAGGGCATATGGGAATCCTTATAATTTTTTTATGTAACTTTTATGTAATCTAAGTATCTTTAAAAAAATAAAAACTATATACTAAAAATTTTTAAAAATGACAAACACACACACACATACACACAAACAAACCTACATAAAGCCTTACTTTTATCTTCACTGTAATAATGAAACCCACCTACTAATACCTCCATCACCCTCCATTTTGGAAAGCTAACTCCTCTTTATAAAACATCCTCTAAAAAGATATTTCATAGCTTAGCATTTTCCAGAGAGCTGTTTTCACATCCTCGTTCCTGAGGCTGTAGAACAGGGGATTAAACTTGGGAATCACTACAGTATAGAACACTGTGGCCACTTTTTCCGTTTCTAGACTGTAGTCAGAATTAGGCTTACAGTAAATGAAAGGGCTTGTTCTATGGAAGACAATGATGGCTGTGAGGTGGGAGGCGCAGGTGGAAAAAGTTTTACGCCTTCCTTCTGCAGGGCGCATCCTCAGGATGGTGATGAGAATAAACAAAAAGGAGGTGAGGATGATCAAGATTGTGATTATCACATTGAAACTGGCCACAGTAAACAACAGTAGTTCATGTGTCGACACGTCAGAACAAGCAAGTGATAAGAGAGGGGTAGATCACAAAAGAAGTGGTTAATCACATTTCATCTATAGGACTTGATCTAAACAGATAA
>JAQZBX010078415.1:0-14128 GCA_029593785.1 Cabassous unicinctus
GGAAGCGAACCTGGGGCCTCTCATATGGTAAACAGGTGCTCTATCCATTGCGCCACACCCGCTTCCTGCTGTGAGGTTGCTGCATCAGCCCACCGCACTGCTCAGGCTGGTGTGCCCTCACAAGGAGGCCTCGGGACGCGAACCCGGGCCTCCCATATGGTAAACGGGGGCTCTATCCACTGAGCCACACCCGCTTCCCAGCAAATGAGTTTTTAAAACAACTAGCAATTTAAGAATCCAGAGAATCCAGAGTTGCTGCAACATATTATCTAAAAAAAAAGCCCAATGTTCAACAAAAAATTATGAGACATGCAAAGAAAAAATAAAGGTGACCCATACTCAGGAAAAAGAAAAAAACAATAGAAATTGCCTCAGAGTGCCTCCAAGTATTGGATTTAGCAGACAAATTATTCAAAGCAGCTATTTAAATATGTTAAAGGACTAAAGAAATTCATGTTTAAGAAATAAAGGAAAATATGGCAATGATGAATCAATAAAGAATATCAATAAAGACATAGTTAGTATTAGAAAAAACCAGATGGAAATTCTGGAGTTAAAAAGTGCAAAAACTGAAATGAGAAATTCACCTAGAGGCCTCAACAGATAATTAAGATGGCAGAAGAAAGAATCAGTGAACTTGAAGATAGATCAATAGAAATGATCCAATTTGAAAAACAGAGAGGAAATAATTGAAGAAAAATGAACAGAGTCTCGGAGACTTGTGGTGCAACATCAAGTATACCAACACATGTGCAACTGGAGTCCAAAAATGAGAGGAGAGAGTGAAAGGGACAGAAAAATATGTGGAGAAATAATAGCTCAAAACTTTCCCCAAATTGGGGAAAACATTAATTTATACACCAAAGGCTGAACAAACCCCAAATAATATAGCAGACCCACACCTTGACACATCACAGTCAAACTGTTGGCAGCAAAAGACAAAGGGAAAATCTTGAAAGCAGCAAAAGAAAAGTGATTCATCACACACAGGAAAGCATCAATACTTTTAATGACTGACTTTTCATCTAAACTAAGGGAGATCAGAAGGAGGTGGAATGATATATTTTAAAAATAATGAAAAAAAAAAACCACCTCTCAACAAAGAATTCTGTATTATGCAAAACTAGCCTTCAAAACAAAGCAAAATAAAGACATTCTCAGATAAACTAAAACTTAGAGAATTCATAACTAGTAAACCTGACTTACAAGAAATATTATAAAATGTACTTCAGGCCAAAAAGAATTGATAACAGATGGTAATTCAAATCTACAGGAAGACATGAAAGCCACCAAGAATAGTAAATATGTGGCTTATATAAGAATATCTGTAAATGTATTTTTCTGTCTTATTCTATTAACTTTTAAAAAAGACATTAAGTTATTAAAACAATAATAATTGAATTGTTGCTTATAACATACATAGAGGTACTGTATATATATGACAATAATAGCACAAAGGAGAGAAAGAAGGAATAAAGCTAAATTGGAGCAAAATTTCTACATGTTACCAGAATTATGTTAGTATTAATTTGAAGTACACTGAGATAAGTTAAGATTCATATTGTATCCAAGAACAACCAATAAGGAAATAACTGAAAATATATATAGGGGTTGAAATGGTGTGCAAAAAAAGTTTATTAAATATAAAAGAAGGCTGTAAAGGAGGAACAGAAGAATAAAAAAGACATGGGATATGTAGAAAACAAATTACAAAATGGGCAAATGTAAATCCAACCTATATAATTACATTAAATATAAATGGTCTAAATACCTTGATCAAAAGGAAGAGATTACCAGACTGATAAAAAAAAAAATCAAGATCCAACTCCATGTTCTCTACAAGAGATTAGATTCAGAGACACAAATAGATTAAAAGATAAAGGATGGAAAAAGATATACCATGCAAAAAGTAACTGTAAGAGAGCTGGAATAGCTATATTAATATCAGAAAAAAATGGACTTAAAGACAAGAAACATTCCTAGAGACAGAGGGATGTTTCATAATAATATTATGGTCAATACATCATGAAAATATAATAGATATGTATGCACCTTATAACATAGCCTCAAAATAAATGAAAAAAAAAAAAAAAGGACAGGATTGAAAGGAAAAATGGACAATTCAATGATAATAGTTGAATAATTCAATATCACACAAGCTGACTTGCATTCTTGGTAACCCTCACACCAGCCCTAGCCCCTAACCATCATAAAACCCCAAGCCAGTCTCTTTCCCTGCTCTCTGAAGTCATTTTTTACACCAGCTTCTGTGCCCTCTCTGCTTTCCCCAGAAACACCTTTATCTGGCTACCCATGGAGTATTTTGATAGCTTTGTCATCAGACACCATCTTTGCAGGCAAGATCTTAAATGCATTCAATGGTCTCCAAGAGCACAGGTATGACTTCACAATGATGGCATCCTTCTCTGAGATGATTCATTTGACACACTTACTCAGAACATACATTCACAAAGTGGCTCACAAAAGGGATGGGTCATTGCCCCACAAATAGTATAAGGCTCTGCCACTTTGGTTACATTACTGAAAATTATTTGGTAAGCCATATATAGTGTTGACCCTCTCAGCACCCACAATTTTAACCAAGTCCAATATCTTTCAGGCTTCCTTGGGGTTCTGGAGGTAACATTTTCCTCAGTTACAGATTTTACTTAAGCCCATTTATGGTGTAACTCTCAAATCAACTCACTTTGAATGGAGCCTCCTACAACAATAGGCTCCAAAATCTGTCCAAACTGCAATACAACAAGCACTCCCATTAGTTCCCCTTAGAGATTCCTTCATTGTAGAGACTTTGACAGCATCCTCTTATGCCTCATGGAGTGTCTGAACCACCCCTGAAAGCTATAATATAGGTCCATGGGCTTCTGGTGCAAGAAACTGTGCTCACTTGCCCCACCCTATATGCCATTAGAGTGCCAGTTGCTAGCTGCATATTGGGGTCTCCTGAAAACAGAGGCTGTTACAGGCCCTGAGCCTGTGACCCTCCCCCAGCTGCTATATTGTCCATTATGGAAGTAGTACCCCATAAACTCAACACAGCCACAGAAGCCTCCTTATTAAAACTGAAATGGTACCTATAAGATAGAGCCAAATCTGTGTCCTCTTGTGCATCCACCTACAGGGGGGGATGGCATGCCCTGTCTTCATTCCCTTGCAGATGCCCTAGGGCAGGCCCCTTGACTACCCAGGGAGCCCATTGGGATGAACTACATGAAGAGCAAAGAGAGTTCATACACCTTACAGAGGATATCATCACATGTGATGGAGCTTGCTGAAGAGCTGCTGCTTTTCATCCCTTAACCAGGATGTCTCTGATCAAGGACACAAAGGTCAGCACAATTCAGGAAGTCATCTTAGCACTGGGTACCCTGGAAAAAAATCAGCCCCTACTGAATATTTTTACAGACCCTTAAGCCATTGTCAATTGTCTGACCCTCTGGTTAGACCAATGACAGCAGCAATTCCTTACCCAATATTGCCTGCTTTAGGGTAAGAACTCTGGGAATCTCTTGTCTCACAGATACCCAAAATATAAATCCAGGTCACACATGTCTCTGTACATACTAAAACCATAATACAAGGCCTCATGAAGGCACTCCTTGTCCCTTCGATATTGACAGTGACCAAGGCACACAGCTCACTTCTTAGAATATACAATACTGGACACTTGTGCACGATAACCAATAGAACTTTGACCTCCCTTCCAGGCTCTAGCTGCAGACCTCATAGAGCAAAATAAAGGCTTCCTTAACAAGTTCAAATTCAATTAAATGCAACATGGCACATTTCTGTCACCAAACATCAGGAGTGAATTATGATAAAGAGTATGACTCCATTTTTTTATGTTTAGCTGCTGACAGCTTTCAAGCTCTACCATTCTTCTTTATCCTTCTGCCCCACACCTGGTCAAGCTGATAAGAAGACCTTGGTGATCCCTCCTTTGGCGGTACCTGGAAGTTCAAACCATGCAAGCCCTGGCCCATATACATGAGAAACCTCCCTCAGCTCTACCTCCTAACCACCATAAAATTCCAAGCCAGTCTCCTAACCCTGCTCTTTCAAGCTATTTTCAGACCAGCTTGGGAGCCTGCCTGTCTCTTTCCAGAAACCTCATTATGTGAGACTTATGTTGCATGTGTGGTATTATCAGTCTCAACATCTGTGTCAGGGGTCCCCAAGACTACCCTTAGGCTCTATGATTCACTGGAAGGACTCACAGGATTTAGAAACGCCTCTATACTCATGGTTATGGTCTATTACCCTGAAATGATACACGTTAAAATCATCAAAGGGAAAAGATGCAGGGGGTGAAGACCAGGAGAGACCAGGTGAAAGCTTCCAGGTATCCCCTCCCAGTGGAGTCACATGGGGACCCACTTAATTCTCCTTGCAATGATGTGTGACAACATGTGCTAAGTGTTGCCAACCAGGGAAGCTCAGCTAGGCCCGGGTGACCAGGGTTTTTATTAGGGTTCCATCATGTAATGCACTATCTACATGACTTATCTCAACAATTCAAATTCCAGGCCCCCACCTGAAGCAAAAAAGGTGCTCATCATAAATTGTTAGGATAAACTAATCTGGCCAACCTGGTACTGAGTCTAAGACCTCAGGCATACAAAGACACTTTTATTAAACAAAATATTCCAAGGGCTCAAGGTTTCCTAGGAGACTGCCAATTGCCACTCCTGTGATGGGCCTTTCTTTGGAATGTGCTAAATTAACTCTCTTCTAACCAACGTCAGAATCAAATGGGGGAGTGTGCCCCAAATCCACCTCTGTCATCCAACTTTGTGTGTAAATATAACGATAAGACATACACAGCACTGTCAACCACTTTGACACAAGTCACATCTGTAGAACACTGCACCCAGCACAGCAGGAGTCACATTTTCTTCAAGCACACATAGAGCACTTTCCAAAATACATCATATGCTGGGCCATAAGCAAGTCTTAATAAATTTTAAATGATTGAAATCATACAAAGTATATTCTCCAACCCCAAAAGAATTAAATTAGAACTCAAAAACAGAGGGAAATTTGTAAAAATCAATAAATATTTAGAAATTAACAATATACTTTTAAATAACAATTTGGTCAAAGAAGAAATCACAAGAAAAGTTTGAAAATATTTTTAACTGATTGAAAATGAAAGCACACTATATAAAAATTATGGGATACAGCTAAAGAAGTGGTTAGAGGGAAATTTATTGCTTTCAATGCCTATATAAGATAAGAATTTTGAGGTGATGAGAAGTGCCTTTATGAGACCTTGTATTGTGATTGTATCAATAATCTGATTTTCACCTTAAGAAATTAGTAAAACTTAACACAAATAAGGAGACAAAAAGAAATCATAAACATTACAGCAGAGGCCAGTGAAATAGAAAACAAATAAAAAGTAGAGAAAATAAAACCAAAAGTTGGCTCTTTGAAAAGATCAACAAAATTGACAACCTTTATCTAGACTGATCAAGAGAAAATAAGAGAAGATATAAATTGCTAAAATCAAGAATGAAAGCGGGGCCATCATTAAAGACTTTACAGAAATGAAAAATATGATAAAGAAACATTATGAATGCTTTATGTAAACAACTTAGATGAATTGAATATATTCCCAGAAAGAATCAAATTATCAAAACTGACTCAAGAAGAAATAGAAGGTCAAATAGACCTACAGGGCTGAATAACATAGTGAACCCAGAGGTGGATGAGAATTGTAGTTAATAGTACAAATACAAGAACGTCCTTCTATGAACTAGAACAAATGTACATCACTATTGCAAGGTGGTAAGAATGTGGAGAAGAATGGGAAAAATACAATTAATGTAGCCTATGGACTATAGTTAACAGCAATACTGTAATATTCTTGCATCCATGCCAAAGATGTACTGTGTTAATAATAGGGGGTATGGAAAAATATACCAAATGTATGTTATAAACCATAGTTAGTGGTAATATGATGATATTATCACATAATCTGGAACAAATGTTCTACAACAATGTGGTATGTTGGTGGAGGAGTGTTGCATGGGAATTCCACACTTATGCATGATTGTTTTGTAAATTCACAACTTCTCTAATAAAAAATATATTTAAAAAAATAGACCTACAATAAGTAAAGAATCAAATTAGCAATTGAAATTCTTCTCATAAAGAAAACCTCAGATCTACATGGCTGCACTGATGAATTTTATCATATATATAAATAATAAGTATACAATCCTTCTCAAACTCTGCCCAAAAATAGAGGAGGAGGGTACACTTCCTAATTTATTCTATGTGATCGATAGTATTTTGATACCAAAGCCAGATGAAGAAATCACAAGAAAAGAAAACTACAGACCAATAACTCTTAAAATATAGATGCAAAAATAATCAACAAAATACTAGCAAACTGAATGAGGTAACATATCAAAAGGATTATAAGCCCTGACCAAGTGGGATTCAGGAATGCAAAGGTGGTTCAACATAAGAAAATCAGTCAATGTGACACACCATATTACTAGAGTAAAGGGAAAAAACACATATTCATCTAAATAGAAACAGAAAAAGCATATGACAAAACCCAATGTCTGTTCATGATAAAAACTCTCAACAAACAAGGAACAGAGGGGCATCTACAGAAAACCCATAGCTAGCATCATACTTAATGGTGAATGCTAATGCTTTCTCCTTAAGATCAGGAACAAAGCAAGGATATCTGTTTTTATTACTTCTACTCAACGATATCTGTTTTCATCACTTTTACTCAGCATTGTACAGGAAGCTTCAGCCAGTGCAAAAGAGCAATAACAACAACAACAGTAATAATAATGGGATCCAGATTTGAAAGGAAGAAGTAAAACTATGTTTATTCACAAATGACATGGTTCTTTATGTACAAAATCCCAAGCAATCCATTAAAGAACTAATAGAACTAAGAAACAATTTAGAGAGGCTACAGGACACAAGATCAACAAAAACTAATTGCATTTCTATATACTAGCAACAACCCAAAATGAAATTAAGAAAGTGATTCCATTCACAATAAATGAAAAAGAATAAAATATTTAGTAATACATTTTACAAAAGAAGTACGAGACATATACCAAAACCCACAAAACATTGCTGAGAAAAATTAATAAATAAGAGATAACCCATATTCATGGATTGGAAGATTGGAATATTCAATATTGTCAAGATGGCAATTCTCCCTAAATTGATATGTAAACCCATTCATTTTCTGGGGAATTTGTTTAAACACTTTGCACTTCGGTTTCCTCATCTGCGAAATGGACATAATAATCCCTTCTTCACAGAGTAGTTGTGAGGATTAAACAAGATAATGCATGCCAGGTGATTAGCACAGTGTCTAGCACAGAGTAGGTGCTCAATAAATGGGAGGAGAAAGACAGGGATATGCAGATGGTTCTTCCGATGGAGACATGAGCTAGTTCAGGGAGTCATCTGCATTGCCATTTCAATTTTGGTCACAACTTTTACAGCTTTTCTTTTCCCACTTCACAGAACTCATGCTAATTTGTATAACCAAATTAAGGTTATGCCAACTGGCTAAGAAGTTCATGTCTGAGACAAAGGAATTATTCCAGACCACCTTTCTGTTAACATCCATGGAAACTTTATTACCTAAAGATTGGGTGTTGAATTCTTTTGCAGGAATGTTTATTTGTTCAGCAGAATCTAATTAGTACCTGCTATGTGTGAGACACTGGAAACATTGTCATGAAATAGACAAAATTTTGCACCATGGAGGTCAAATTCTAGAGAGGGAGACAAATGTGTATGAAACAAATATCATGGTATGTGATGAATGCTATGAAGAAACATAAAGTGGCGTGAAAAGGCAGCGATATGGGGTGCTGTTTTAGCTGGGGAGACCAGGCAGGTTCCCTCTGAGGAACTGACATTTGAGACCAGAGAGAAGTGAGGGGAACCTCCCTGTTAGTCATTGTTTTGCACTTTTAAAAAGTGGTGTTCTGTGACCAAATAAATTAGGAAAACGTGAGTTAAATGTAATTGACAGGTCCCTTCCTGAGCACCGTTCTGTAATCCTGAGCCAATTTGCAATGAACATCTCCATGAAGGAAATAACGGTTTGCATCACCTCCCAAACTTTTGTGGCCATGCAACACTGTATCCCAGAGTTTCTTACTGAACTACCATTCCACGGGGCTGGGAAATGCTGGATTGGCAACCTCAGAGAATGAGAAACATAATAATTCTTACCAGCTGGCCATGCGGTTTTGTTGGGAGCAGGTGCTGGCTTTCTAACCCACAAGTGTTCTGTGCTCTGGGTTCACACAAGAGTGATGGCGGACTTCCAGCTAAGATGCATCTTTTTCCTGAAGAGAAGGGAAGTTTGACTGTGCCAGCACTTCTTAGTGAGCCTATTCAGGGCGAGTGTGTGCCAGTGTGCAGCGGCTGAGCTGGAATTAGCAAATGCAAAATGCGTGTCGGACTAGAGCAGCCCAGCTTCACCACCCACTTACAGTGCAAAGACAGCCAGGCCAGGCAAACCCGAGTTAAGATAAGAGAATGGAAGGGTGGGGAGGTTTTCCTCCTCCTCTTGGAAATTAAATTTAAAACAAAAACAAAAGCTCAGCTCTTCTTCAGAGAGAACATGTGAAGACCTGAGTTTTGATGGTCACTTGACAACAGGCTCATTGGGTGAACTTGGCAGGTCTCATCTCCTCTGGGCCTCAGTAGCCTCATCCATTACATGGGCATTCTCAGGTCTCACCACAACTCAAGTAAGTCTACAGAGATGGCAGGCATTTGTGGGGTCTCAGGCAAGTACCTTTAGCACCACCAGAGCTAACTTGTCTATTATAATCACAAGGAAAATAATGATGAAAATTCCACTTATTGAGCTAGAGTTTATGCACATTACATACATTATTTCACAGAAAAATCAAAACTACTCCAAGATTACAGAAGAAGAAACAGGCTCAGAGAGGTCAAGTTGGTTGCCCAAGGTCACAAGTGCCTGAGCTCTCATCTTACCCCAAACCCCTGTGCTCTTGAAGTACTCTGGTAAATCCATGGTGAGGTTGCCAGGAAGAAGGAGTGGGAGGAAGGCAGCCAGCTCCCTTTCAGCCGGCGCCAAACCACAGTCACACTGGTCTTCTCACCTTTCATTGAAAAGGTCTTTCCCAGCTGCTGGTGGCAGAAGAGCAGGTAAGTATTGGGCACAGAGCTGTTCCTCATTGACCATGTGTTAAATGAGTGGATGTTTTTGGGGAACAGTAGGCAGAATGACATTTCATCTCAAATTCCTAGTGTATCTAGGGTCTTAGATACACTGGCCAAGATTGAGTCTCTCAGCTGGGGGAACCCGGAGTCTAATGGAAGACACAGGCAGGCCCATAGACAGATAACAATGCAGGGTGATAAGTCGCTTGGTGCTGTTCTGAACAAAAAGATTGGAAAGGACGGAAGATTTGACTGGTGAGATAAGCCTGGTGGTATGACCCCTTCTCGATGGCACTGTCAGATCTAAAGGAAGAAGGTGGTTGGTCATTACAGAAACAGAGGGTGCCGGGATTAGAGGGGTAAGTGGGCATGCAGGGCAGAGGAGACCAGAAGCCACAGATCATGAGATGGAGCAACTCCATACACATATCACTCCCTGTCTGGAAATCTAGGGCTCCTGAGGGAGATTTATCTCCAGCCAGAGAAGGAGGCATGTGGTCTCCAGCTCCCTGGACACCCAGGCAGCTTGGCCAACTTCTGTCATTGTATGTTTATACCATTTGTATTGGATGATAACATCTGTCTCCAAGAGCCTGAGCCAGGCCTGCCAAGACCAAGCCCCACCCCACCCCCTGTCCCCGCAAACTTGGTGGGGTGGCAGCCTAAGCAAATATATATATATGTGTGTGTGTGTATATATATATGTGTATGTGTATATATATATATAGTGGCAAAAGTCACCCATGTCTGGTGTTGAAAAAAAAAACACAAAATAGCACAAAGAACAAAAACTTAAAATCATCTTTGAGCCAACACTAAAATAACAAGTGTTACTATTTTAGCATAGTCTGACAAAATGCTTTCTACATTTATATACACGAACAGAAATGTGATTGAAAGCTTTTAAAACAACAGAATCAGATTCTGATGCTGCCTGGGATGGTGCTTTTCCTTAATCAAATTGTATCATGAACCTGCCTCCAAGTCAATAAATACATATGTATATCATGTTTAATGATGGTATATTATTTCAAATTCTACGTGCCATACCCTTATTATATCGTATATATGCCATAGTATAGGGTATACATGAATTCACCAGACCCTTACTATCAACTATTCACGTTGTTGCTGACTTTTTTATTGATGAAGACAATATGGTGAAGACTGTCTTGAACATACCTTGTTACGAATTTTCCTATTTCCTTACACATGGGATCGCTGCATCAAAGTTTATGAACAACTTAACAACTTTAATAAATGCTTCCAAATGGACACTCTCCCACTCCAAATAGTGGTTCCAATTTACTCTCACTCTTCTTTCTCCATACACAAGCTGATAGATGGTATGATTCTTTTTTCTCTTGACCAATGTGATAGGTTAAAACTGATACCTTATTTCTAAGTTCATTCTTTGACTACAGCTGAGTTGGGCACCTTTTCTTATGCTTACTGGGCATCTGTCTTTATTCATGAATATGCTGCTGTCCATTTTTCTGTTGGAATGTTCAAAATTTTCTTATTATTTGGTTATTTATTCCACATTTTTCTGCAAGTATTTTATTACATGGTCAAAATTTTTTCCATACAATATACTTTATTTATAGAGAAGTTTTTGATTGCATAAAAGTTACATCAAAAGTATGGGGGATTCCTATACTTGTGGGGATTCCCCCACATTTTCCCCTGTTAATAACATCTTACATTATTGTGGTACATTTGTTATAATTAATGAGCAAATATTGAAGCATTGCTACTAACCAAGGTCTATAGTTTACATTACGGTTTACACTTTTCACTGTATAGTTTTATAGGATTTGACAAAATGTATAATGGACTGTATCTGTCATTGCAATATCATGCAGAACAATTCCAATGCCCTAAAAATACCCTATGTTCCATCTGTTCTCCCCTCCTCCTTCCCTCCGAATTTCTGGTAACCACCATCTTTGTATCAGTGTTACAAGTTCTTCTGTTACCGTTAGAACCGTAACAACGTCTACTTTCGTTCATGGTTGCATTCCCCGCTTATATTTGTTCATTCCTCAATCTTGAGGATTTGGGGATGGTGGTGCCCACTCTGCTTCAGATGGAGAGGGGGCCTAGATTTTATGGGGCAGATGGGAGGAACTGTTTTGCTTGTAGTTGTAGATACTCTTTGTTTCTGGGATGGGGGTTGTACATCATCATCCTTTTGTTAGCTGTCCTGGATGAGTCCAATGAACTTGAGGGCAGGTGTTGGCTGCAACTCTGCTGAGATTCAGGGCTCAACAGGCACATGAACAGACTGAAGATTAAAGTCTTTGGAATACATACTCAATGGGTATAGTGTTAATAGTAGGTTCAAATAAAAGGGGTACAAGAATCATGTATAACCAAAATAGTTTTAGAAAAATTTCATTACTCCATAAAGAAAAACTCACGGAAATGGATGTGGCTCAAGCGATTGGGCTCCCGTCTACCATATAGGACATCCAGGGTTCGATTCCCACAGCCTCCTGGTAAAAGTCAAGCTGGTCTGCGCAGCAACCTGGCCCATGTGGAGTGCTGGCCCACACAGGAGAGCTGGCCTATGCAGGGGTGTGACTCACATGGAGTGCTGGCCTGTGTGGAGAGCTGGCACAGCAAGATGATGCAACAAAAAGAGACACAGAGGAGAGACAATAAGAGAAGCAGCAGACCAGGGAGCTGAGGTGGTACAAGAGCCTGAACACCTTTCTTCCACTCTGGAAGGTCCCAGGATCAGTTCCCAGTGCCACCTAAAGAGAAGACAAGCAGACACAGAAGAACACACAGAGAGCAGACAATGAGTGCAAAACAATGGGCGGGAAGGGGAGCAAAAAAAAAAAAAATAAATAAATCTTTAACAAAATTTTGTTGGAAGGATCTTAAAATAAAATTTAAGAAATAAAGAAAAACTCCACACCTCTTAGCAGTCACCTCACAATTCCTCTTTCCTGTCACAATCCTACATTACTAATCTGATTTCATCTTTATAAATTGATTTATATTTGCATATTAAATAAATGGAATCATACAATTTTGAATTAAAAAAAAAAAGAATCATGTGTAAGTGATTTTTAAATGAGTCTCTGTTACATTGGGGAAATAGATTATCATATATTCCAAGGTAAGGTCCACCTATGGGGTGCCAATTTCATGGGGTTTTGTGCCTTGCCTACAGTGTCTGGATGTCTCTGGAGCCCTCAGGAGCATCCCTGTTTCAGTTATGTTTACTGCGGCACTTAGTGAGATCTGCCTGAGAGGTGCATAAGCATAACCTCTGAAACAACTTCCTGACTCACTTTGAAATCTCTTAGCCATAAAAACTGTTTTGTACTTAATGATTCCCCCTTTTGGTCAAGGTCTTTTTCCAAACACATCATTGGTTGGTGCTTGGTATTAATCCCTTGGTGCCAGGGAGGCTCATCCCCAGGAGTCATGTCCCATGCTGCGGGGAAGGTAGTGAGTTTATTTGCTGACTTTGGCTTAGAGAGAAGCCTATATGGTCAACTTTATCTCTTTTTTCCCATGCTTAGAAGTGCCTTTTTAATTTCAAGATTATATAATGATTCCCCTATATTTTGTCTAATTATTGTCCCATTGACATTTAAATTTTTAATGTTACTGGGATTTGCTTTGGTGTATGATATGAGTTTGGAATCTCACCTTTTTTTGTTGTTTTTCAAAATGACTAGCCAATTGTGCCACATTTATTGAATAATCCAGCTTTTCCTTTGAATTTGAGATGCAGCCCTTAGAATATATTCAATAGGTACGCACATTAGGTCATTTTTGGTGTTTCTGTTCTGTTTCATTAATCTACCTATTTATTCTGGTCCAAGGACTAAATTATTTTCATACTGCAAATTCCCGCCCCCCGCACCGCCAAGATGGCTCCCTCATCTGTTTGCTCATTGTTTTTGCTCATTGTCTGTTGTCTGTTGTTTTTGCTTGTTGTCTGCTCATTGTTTTTGTTTGTTTGTTTGTTTTTGCTCATTGTCTGTTTGTCTTTTCTTCAGGAGCCACTGGGAACTGAACCCAGGACCTCCCATGTGGGAGGTGGGTGCCCAACTGCTTGAGCCACATCTGCTCCCTGCAAATATTTAATACAGGTTAGCATTTAACAAAGCAGACTCATCCTTCTTTTCTAGTTTTTTTTTTGTTTTGCTATTCTTAGATATTTATTTTCATCAAATTTAAGACCTATATATAGACATTTAAGATAATTTGATCAAATTAAAAATTTAGTTTGATAGAGATAGTGTTAAATATATAGGTTAATTTGGGAAGAATTACAGTACTGAATCCTCACATTTAGAATAATGATATATCTTTTTTTATGTTCTGTTCTTCATACATGTTCTGTATATTTCTTTTTCTTTGATTTGTCATTGCTATATAGGAAAAGTAGATATAAATATAGACATAGGTATTGGATTTTTTTCAAAAGATCTTCTTACTAAATGCCCTGATTAGTTTGAATAATTTTTTGTTTGAGCTGGGCTTTTATATGTAATACATCACCTACCAAGAATGACAATTGTAACTCTCCTTTTCAAATATTTATAACTCTCAAATAGGGGCCGATATTCTGTGGGTACTTACCAGTCTCTTAATTTTGAAATATTGTTGGTTAATAGTATACCAGTAATAGCAAGGTGTGTTAAAATTGATTAATTATATAAATTCTAATGTAAATTCATTCGTTCAAGCTAATGGCCATAGGATGTGACAACAATTGCCAATAAATGGGCCTCCCATCAGAGTGACATCTGATTAATTATTGCAGCATTATTTACCAGGTTGGCCATTTTCACAGAAGGCAGCATGGTTTTGTGGCACACACTTTACACAGTATCCTGTGCTTTAACTGTGATGGTTCTCAAATGTGGCTGATTAACTCTGGGGG
>JAQZBX010078416.1:0-14127 GCA_029593785.1 Cabassous unicinctus
AAAAAAAAAAAACTGGCAGGATGCAACAAAAGTCTTGCTTAGAGGAAATTAAATTATATGGCTCAAATATTACATAACAGAAAAGAAGAAAAGCTGAAAATGGTGATGTAAATTTTTATCTCAAATGTTAGATAAAACAACAAATTACAAATAAAGAAAACACAAAATAGAAATAAAGAAATAATGAACAAAAATACATAAATTAGCAAACTAGAAAAATCTATAATAGAGAGTATCAGCATCTCATCCTGTAGCATGACCACAACCCATGTCCAAGGTTGTGTACCTTTCTCATTTATAGTTTTCTTGTTTCTTAATTAACTCTTTACTCTATTGCCTACCCTATGGCACATCCTTAATTCTTTGATATGACAGAGCCAAGAAACTAGAAGCCCAGAACCACTAACATATTTGGTGAGTCAAACAAGGAGAGAAAGAGGCAAGTAACATTTCCTGACACCCACCAAAGCCTGGTGATCCCACCTAGACCCTGGTCACCAGGTCCCATTTGGAACTCTTTCCAGGGTCAAGGGGATGCCCCAGATACTTCTAAACAAAAGGCCTTCTCATTGAGCACTTGAGAGATAACAGGTAGGGATCATAAGGCAAACAATCAGAACAACAAACAGCTTGGCCCCTCCTTAATATTAGGAAATGGAAGGAGAAAAGGTCTTTAAAAGGCCTAATCTGGGACCCCACATGCATGATTTATCCTTCAGCATGCCCCCAATCCATGTCTCACGTTGTGTGCTTATTGCATTTCTAATTTTCTTTTTCTTAATAAACACCTTTGCCTACTCTAAAAAATATAGTTTAACAAATGACCAAAATTAATCATTAAAATTAATACCATCATAAAAAATGAAAATTTTTATAAGCTATATTAGGAATGAATAAAAGTTACAAACCATACATATTATAAGAAGATACAAGGTTACATTTTTTAGTAATGAATATTATACTTTATATTAAAGGGACAAACTACCAAAAAACAAAACTTAAAGAAGAAAAACTACAAAATATGATAAGTAGGATTTCTTTAATTAATTTAAATTTTGGAAAATATAGAAATTAGTCAGTACAAAGAAAAATTCAGAGAAGGATGGAATCACCAATAACAGATAAACATTTAAGGAAGAAATTTTGGTTTATTTAAGGAATGCAAGTTGGATTATATTTAACTTCTGAAAATTAATTTTCATAATAAGCACAGATTATATCTTAACTTTGAGATAAATATCCTTTGATCATCTCAAGAAACGAGTTTAATTTACCAACCTTAATAAATTTAAAGTTTTGTGGACTAAGCCTATACCCCAGAACAATTCTGTGAATTGGGTGTCCTTTCCAAGTCATTGCCATCTCTACAGGGTTTTTTGTGATGGTTGACTTGCCTCTCCTGTCCCACACAAATAGTGGAAATTGTGTGATTACATGAGCATAAAATCAGAAACTTACAAAATAATATATGCAATTAGAAATTAGGGGAGTAATCACCAGATGGGGTCATGCAGGGTGGGTATTAATGACAGGAAGAGAAAACTAACAGAAAATTTGGAATAGCAGCATTAATGCATTTCTTGATTGAAGGCTAATTTCAAAGATGTTCTAAATTTGTGAAAATTAATTCAAAATAAGTGCAGATGTCTTTATTTTAATTTCAATAAAATTCTTAAAAGTAAAGAAACCTTAAAAATATTTAATGCATAGATGACAGTATTATAGAATATTTAATATAAATAACATAACATGAAATATGAGAGATATAAAAGCAAATAAGTCTTATTTGGCAGTTGATTTAAAAGACCTTAATCTATTACAATATGCTATAACATTATGTCAGATAATAAATGTAAATTCAGCTCTACACTAAGTATCTTTACTATGACCATGTTTTTGTTTTTACATCATAATCAAGTGGGTTTTATTCCAGGTCTGCAAGGGTTGTTCAACATATGAAAAAAAATAAACATAATACAGCATATTAATAAAATAAAGAAAATTCACATGATCACCTCAATTGTATGGGCAAAAAAAGCTAGAAGAAAATATGAAGAAATCATTACAGCGCAAATAATATAGTTGGTACAAGATTGAAAATGTAATAAAATAGAATTTAATTTTAAAATATAAACAATATAGACAGTAACAATTTGGAATTTAAAACTCTCTAACAATAACACAATTGACAAAAGTCTAAAAACAATGATAAAAATATAGAGTTGAATGTACATAATATGGGTTAAGCAAAGTTAAAATAAACAAAACAAAACATGTACTTTAGTACTTTTTTCAATAAAAAGAATGCTAGATAAAAACAATGCCTGAATAAAATTAAGAAAAGTGAAAGTGATTCATTAAAAATACCATGGTAATTAGGCAACTAGAAAACAAGGATAATAAAAATACTTCTTTAAAATTACTCAACAATATAATAATATAGAATAAATTATCTTTTATCCTAATCAAGGGAAAAAAAGTAGAAACAAAATGAAGAATCATTAAGAATCTTAAGATCTCACTACATAATTATATGAAAGCAAATTTGCACATATAGAGGAAATGAACTATCTTAGCAAACTATTGTTTACCATAACTTGCAAAAAAGCAATTATTCTGACAAGTTTATATGAAGGATACAGAGAGCTTCCAGTCTTTCTTGACTGCATGGAAGAATCAATTTTTCACACTTTTATATTGAGTTCTAAAATATAAAAATTATATCAAGTGTGTACAGCTTAATAAATATCTCCATAGAAACAATACTTAGATCAAATTATGGACTACCTCTACGATTGAAGGAAATCTCTTAACTTTTTGTAGTTGATAATTTCCTGAAGTAGCCACTTTGTGACTTGTAAAAATATCAATTATTTTGTGTGTTTTTGCACTCTTTATTTATGGAATTATATAGTATGCCCTCTTTTGTAACTGCCTTAGTTTACTTACTATGTCTGTGAGATAGAAATAACACAATTGACAAAACAATTTTGTCCTTGTAGGACATTTCATCTAAATTTTGTCCCTGTAGGACATTTCATCTAAATTTTAAAATTTATTGGCATAAAGATGTTCATAATATTCATATATTTGTATTCCCTCTTTAATGTTATTTCTTTTTCCTTTCTGATATTGATACCCATGTCTTCCTTCCTGTGGCACAGAGTGGTCTTTTGTAGACCAAAATTTTGCCTTTGTTTACTGTTCTATTAAATTTTTTTTTATTTTATGAATTTATATGTATTTTCATTATTTTTAATCTACTATCCATGGGTTACCTGGCTTTCCCCCCATTTCCTTCTAACTCTTGAGATAAGTACATCAATCTTTGTCTTTTCAGCCTTTCTTGTTTGACATTGCATTCATTTAAGGCAATACAATTTCCTCTTATAACAGCATTACCTGCAACAGCAAATTATGATGCATTGTATTTTCTATATCAAGCATTTAAACTAATTTTTCACCTTTAAATCATTTCTCCTTTACATCACAATACTTGAGATGTTTGTTGTTTATTATCCAAACGTATAAGGATATCACACTTATAATTCTGTTACTGATTTTTAAATTAATTCCACAATTGTTAGGGAACAAACTATTAAATATGATTTCCATTTGCTTTATGTCTCATACTATCCATCATGTGCAACTAATTTTTAACAATTATATCAAGTATGTTAACAATATCTTCAAATCTTGGTCTTTCTAAGAGTTTCTGAAGGTGGGTAGATTTTCCTTTTAGTAATAGAGTGGTGTGTTAAAATTTCCCAATTTTATTATGGATTTCTAACTTTCCTATTATTTTTGGCTAATATATTTTGAGGTTATATAATTAGGCTTCTCATTTTAAAAGATGTTCAATATTTCTTGTGAAATAAAGTTTATCATTTCAATTCACAAGAAATATTCAATTCACAAAATTATTTTAAAAATCAGAAGACTTTTCCCTTAAAATCTACATTGTCAGGTTTTTCAATTACTTTCAATTAACCCAACACCCTTGATACTACCCTAGTTTCCTAGTGTGCTATCCATTGAGAATAAATTTGAATGTACTGAACAGGATAATTCTCTCTCTTTCTCTTTCTCCCCTGACCCACACTCTTAATGCAATTACCTGGAGAAAGGGGCAAGATGGTGACAGAGTAAGGAACCCCAAAGAGTAAGATTGTCCTGCAGTGCATTTAGTAATCACTCAGAACAATCGAAATCACCTAGTACATGGGCCCAGGAGACCAAAAATGCATCCTGCAACATCCTTGGAAGTATGGAAGGAGGAACTGCCAGTCTGCAGTGAAGATTTTTGAGTAAAGCACTCTACACCATGGAAGGCAGTGCCCATCTCCCACTGGCAGCACAAGCTGCATCAGGAGCTATTCCCTGGCTGGAGTTTGGAAGTCCATTTCCCAAACAGGTGTGAGGAAGAGACAGACACTGATTACAGCTGCTGATTAGAATATTTGTCTGGCTAGAGTCCACTTCTAAGAAGAGATAAAGTTTGAGTTTGTTCAAGTCAGGAAGAAGCCAGTAGCCTCTATTTTATCTCAAACCCCAGCATGAGGGGCAGCAAGGTTGCTTGAAAATCACAGTGAAGTTAGGGACTGGCCTCTTTCTACCCAGGTAGGATTGCTGCCTTAGCCTAGGCTCCAGCTCCAGGTCTGGCAGGTACATTCATCCCACACAGACTAGACTGGTGGGCAAAACTGATGTGGATACATCTCTGCCCACAATAACATTGGAGGGGTTCTGTGTTTCCTCAACTTCTCTAAGCAAGTGCAGGTGCTTTTGGCCTGCATGGATTTGAGATTTGGCACTCCTATGGATCCATCTTCACCCTTGACAGGGCAGAAGGGACACTGTTCTTTCAGCCTTTTGAGAAGACTGCAGCCACTTTCAGACTGCATGGATGAGGCTCGTTGGTTACATCTCTGATTTCATCTTCGTGCTTAACAGAGCAGGAGGAGGGATAGTGCTCCCTCACACTCCTGTGCAACTGCATTCACTTTCGGCTTGCATCAAATAGATTGCTGGGCACTCCAGAGGCTCCATTCACACCCCTGACATGGAAGAAGGGGGCTGTTGCTTCCTCAGTCTACTTGAACACCTGTGGTCAGTTTTGACTCACACTGCTTAGGTTTATGCCCACTCCTAAGTTATGCCCTGATAACTGCCCCAGGTCAGGTAGCAAGAGGTAAGAAGCTTCAATAGTCTCTCTTGGAAACTTCAGATTTCCTTGGCATGCATGACTTGGATTACTGCATGCAGCTTCATTTCCTTCTATAACCTGGCAAGGGAGATATGTGGGAGCAGCTTTGTCAGTTCCTTGGGCTATATTGGCTGCTTCAGTCTCCACAGCTTACAGTACCAACAGCATGTTTGGCTCCTATTCCATAACTAACAAGGGAGAAAGGTCAAAAAAGAGATGAAAAATATCTGAAAAAATCTGTTTGGCTACAGAAGCCACTATGAAGTTCCAAACCAAGATTAACCAAGGATCAAAGAGGGGCTGAAGCATAAGCCAATCAAATATAAAGCCCTAGACTAAAGAGAAGAATGAAGCCAATAATAAATATATCTAGGAAATCAGATGGGAAGACACCAACAATAAATTACAATCCATACCAAGAAACAGGAATATGTTGCCCAACCAAAGGAACAGCTAAGCCTCAAGGTGACAAAAGAAAGAGATGAAACAACTAAATATAAGTGTTCAAACAAATCTCCTCAATAAATTCAATGAGATGGCTAAAGAGATTAAAGACTTTAAGAAGGCACTATGTGATCACAAAGATTTGAATGTGTACATAGGAAAATATCATCCCTTATGGGAATGAAAGTCACAATAATTAAAATAAGAATACAGTGGAGGAATATAACAGCAGATTTGAAGAAGCAGAAGACAGGATCTGTGAGCTTGAAGACAGGTCCTCTGAAAGGGAACATACAAAAGAAAAGATCAAGAAAGGAATGAAAAAAATAATAATAAGGTCTCAGGAATTATATGACAGGAAGAAATATGCAAAAAGATGTGTCATGTGTGTCCTAGAAGGAGAAGAGACAGGAAAAGGTGCAGAAGAAATATTTGAGGAAATAGTGATAGAAAATTATCTAACCCTATTGAAGGACATACATATCTGTGTCCTAGGAGAGCAACATACTCTCATCTAAAAATCCAAATAGACCTATTCCAAGACACCTACTAATCAGAATGTCAAATGCTAAAGATAAACAAAGTATCCTGATAGTAGCAAAAGACAAGCAATTCATCACATACAAGGGATGTCCAATAAGATTAATTGTGGATTTCTCATCAGAACTATGCAGGCAAGAAGGAAGTGGTATGATATATTTAGGATAATGAAAAAGAAAAACTGCCAGCCAAGAATCTTATATCTGGCAAGATTGTCTTTTGAAAATAATGTGAAGTTTAGAATACTCACAGATAAACAGATAATGAGGGAGTTTGTAACGAAGAGACCAGTTTCTAGGAAACATTAAAGGGAGTGCTACAGCCTAAAAAGAAAAACAGGGGAGAAAGGCTTGGAAGAGAGTCTAGAAATGAAGATTATATGAGTAAAATAACTCAAAGTGTAAAAACAATGGTGAAAACAAAACATTACAGCTAAAACCCAAAGATCAAAATGGTTGAAATAAAAACTGCTTGAAGAGTAATTACATTGACTACTAATGGATTAAACTCCCCATTCAAAAGATGCCGACTGACAGAATTGATAAAGAAACATAAGCTTTCTATATGCTGTCTGCAAGAAATTCACCTTAGAACCAAGGATGCAAATAGATGGCAAGTGAAAATCTAGGAAAAGATATTCCATGCATGAATTAATGAAAAAACAAAGCTGGAGTAGATATATGTATATCAGGTGAAAGAAACTTTATCTTTTTTACAATATTTTTTTTTATTTTTAAAAGATATATAGATTACATAAAAGTTACACAAAAACTATAGGGGTTACCATAGGTCCCACTCCCCACACCTCCCACATCCTCCACATAAACATTTTCATTAGTGTGGCACATTCATTGCAAATGATAAAAGCATCTTGGGGCTTTGCCATTAAGCATGGACCATAGTTCATATTGTACTCTACATTCTCTCTCACACAGTTCTACATGTTATGTGATGTAATAAAATGACCTATATCTGTCACTGCAGTGTCATTCATGACAATTCCCAAGTCTTGAAAAAGGCCCCATATTACAACTGTTTCCCCCTTTCCGTGCCCCCAGAGCCTCCAGTGGCCACTGGATCCATTTCAATGT
The DNA here is from genome assembly GCA_029593785.1 of Cabassous unicinctus. NCBI lineage: Eukaryota > Metazoa > Chordata > Mammalia > Cingulata > Chlamyphoridae > Cabassous > Cabassous unicinctus. Next base: position 7,282 of record JAQZBX010078416.1, read on the forward strand.
TGTATTCTTTCATTACTAGAATCATAATATATCTATAGTAGAATGTCGGGAAGTCCACTCTAGACTCTAGTTCTTTCCCCAATCCTGAGAATTATGGGACGGTGATGTCCACTTCACCTCCAATTGAGAGGGAGCTTATATCCCATGGGGAACATGTATAAGGGTATCTTGCTTGCAGTTGCAGACTCTCTTTGTTCCTTGGGATGTTTGTTGTCCATCATCTCCTTATTAGTTTTCCTGGGTGAGTCCAATGAGTGTAGAGTATGTGTTGCAACTTTGCTGAGGTTCCAAGCCCAGCTGGCACATGGACAGCCCAAAGACTCATGTCTCTTGGATGTATAACTACAAACTCCAGCAACAAGTGTAGGCTTAAATAGAAGGGAAAGATAAGCCATGTGCAGGAAAGACATAATTGAGTTCAACTTTGTTACTCTCAGGAGCACAAATTCTAAAAGGGGGACCACTGGCAAGGCACCAAACTTTGGGGCTATTAGCCCTGACCTTAGAACCTGGGTGTCTCCAGATTGCACAGGAGTCCTGCTATTTGGGGTAGTATCCACTTTGGCAGTCTATGAGATCCTGCTGAGATGTGCATAAGCATTACCTTTGGGATGCCTCCTGACTCACTTTGAAGTCTCTTAGCCGTATCAACTCACTAATCTTTACCTTATCCTCCTTTTATTTGAGGTCTTCTTCCAGTTGCATTGCTAGTGGGTGCTTCATAATAATCCCTCAGTGCCAGGGAGGCTCATCCCTGGGAGTCATGTCCCACATGGAGGGAAGGTAATGCACTTATATGCTGAGATTGGTATAGAGAAATGCTGCATTTTAGCAGCAAGGAGGCACTCAGGAGGGAACTCTTAGGCACCCCACAAGAATTGGCTAAGTTTTAATTTCAAGATCAAAGGTTCATAAGCAGAGTCATCAATATCAAGGGCCCATCAGTGGATTATCTTCCTTCACCAGTCATTTCCACTGCACTTGGGCAACTGTTGCTGCTCTCTTGGAGAATATGGCAGAGATCAATAGAATTGGAATTCAACATTCTCTTGGTTATTGTGTGAGTTTTCACCCACTGTGACAATGCCCAATTAAATTTGAACATTTCTATATACCTTATTTGTATGCCCAGGTGAAATTCTTCTCTTGTGTCCTCCATCATTGACACCCCAAACCAATGGCCTTCCACTGTCCCAATGGTAACACTTCTGTGATCCAAAGTTTCTTCAAAAATGAAGTCAGGAAAACAGCCAAATACAACTAATAGGAAAATGGCATTTTGCCTTTCATCACTGTAATATCTGGTGTCCTGTCTGTACAGCAGCATTTTCTTCCATTTATTCCCCAGTGCCTTACTATTTTTCATTTTGTTTTCAAAGAAGTTTTAGGTCACAGTAAATTCACATACAGAATACAGTGGACTCTCATATAACCATCATCCTCCCCTTTTCCTCCTTCTCTTATTGATACCTTTTTATATGTGGCTATACCTTTGTTATAACCTATATACATATATTGAAACATAGCTACTAAACATGGCCAATGGTTTACATTATGGCTTACATTTTAGACTGCACACTTTTATAAATTTTGATGATATTTAACATGACCTGTGTCCATCATTGTAAGATCATGTAGAACAGTTCCACTGCCCAACAAATACGCCCTGATAGATCTTTTCTATTCCTTATGCCCATTCCCCTGAGGGCCAATTGTAATGCCCTGGCTTCACACCTTAAATGACAAGCTCCATAGTTATATGCAACAACACTGAGAGGAACATCATCTAACACCTTATACAAAAATAAACTCAGGATGCATCAAAGATCTAAATATAAGAACCCAGACCATAACAACTTTGGCAGATAATGTAGGGAAGAATTGACAGGATCTTGTAGTTGGAAATGGTTTCATGAACTTCACACCCAAAACACGAGCAGCGAAAGAGAAAATAGATAACAGGGATTTCCTCAAAATTAAAAAATTTGCACCTCAAAGGACATTATGGTCTTTTAAACTTTCAAATAAATTTTGTGGTCAGTTTTTCCAATTATGTGGAAAACGCTTTGTAGATTTCATTGGAATTGCATTAAATCTGTAGATCAGTTTGGGTAAGATAGACAATTTATTGGTGTCTTCCTTTCCATGAACAGGGACTTTTCTTCCATTGATTTAAGTCTTCTTTATTTTCCTTTAACAGTGTTGTGTGGTTTTCTATGTATAAGTCATTTACATCTTTATTTAACTTTATTCCTAGGTATTTGATACTTTTATTACTATTGTAAATGGTATTTTTTTCTTGATTTCCTCCTTAGATTGCTTGCTATTGGTGTACAGAAATGCAATACATTTTTGAGCATTGATCTTATAGCCTGTGACTTTACTGAACTCATAAGTTCTAGAACTTCATTATAGATTTCTCAAGGCTTTCTATGTGTAGGGTCATGTCAACTGCAAATAGTGAAATTTTTACTTCTTCCTTTCCAATTAGGATGCCTTTTATTTCTTTTTCTTGCCTAGGTACCCAAGCAAGTACTTCTAACACACATAGGAGCTGCGATAGTGGGCATCCTTGTCTTGTTTCCAATCCTAGAGGGAAATCTTTTAGGATTTCACCATTGTATAGGATGTCAACTGTGGGTTTTTCATATATACCCCTTATCATGTTCAGATGGTTTCCTTCTATTCCTATCTTTTTCAGTGTTTTTATCAAGAAAGGGTGCTATATTTTGTTGAATGCTATTTATGTGTCTATAGAGATGATCGAGTGATTTTTCTATTTATCTGTTTATGTGGTGTATTACATTGATTTTCTTATGCTGAAACATTCTTGGATACCTGGGACGAAAGAATTCATTTGATATTCATTGTATAATTCATTTGATATGTTGTTGAATGTATTTAGCAAGTATTTTGTTGAGGTATTTAGCATCTAGGTTCATTAGTGAGATTGATTTTGGCTTCTGTATTGGTGTAATGTTGGCTTCATAGAATGATTTAGGCAATGTTCCTTCTACTTTTATTTTTTGGAAGAGTTTAAGCAAGATTGGTGTTGTTTTTTTCTGGAATGTTTGGTAGAATTCACCTGTGAAGCCATCTTCTTAGTTGGAAGGTTTTGATGACTAATTCTATCTCTTTAGTTAGGATTTGTCTGTTGAGTTCACCAATTTCTTCTTTTGTCACTGTAGATTGTTTTGGAGATTCTAGGAATTTTTCCATTTCCTCTAAATTATCATTCTTGTTGATATATGATTTTTCAAAGTATACTCTTATGATACTTTTTCTTTCTGTGGGGTAAGTAGTGATATCTCCTTCCTCAATTATTATTTTGCATATTTGCATCATCTCTCTTTTTTTCTTTGTTAGACTGGCTACGACTTTGTCAATTTTATTGATGCTCTTGAAGAACCAGCTTTGGTTTTGTTTATTTTTTCTAGTGTTTTCTTATTTTCTATTTCATTTAATTCTGCTCTAATCATTTTTATTTCCTTCTTTCTACTCCCTTTGGAGTTAGTTTGTTGTTCCTATTTAATTCCCCCAAGTGTACAGTTAGGTCTTCAATTTTAGCTTTTTCTTCATTTTTGATATAAGCATTTATGGCTCTGAATTTGCCTCTCAGTACAGCTTTCACTGCATCCCATAGGTTTTGATATGTTGTGTGGTTATTTTAATTTGTTTCAAGGTAGTTACTGATTTCTTTTGAGATTTCCTCCTTGACCCACTGTTTGTCTAAGGATGTGTTGTTTAACTTAAATTGGTTCTCTGGCCCTTACTATTTACATTTTTCAACCCTTTGTGGTCAAAGAAATTACGTTGTACAATCTCAATTTTTCTGAATTCATTGAGATGTTTTCTGTGGCATAGCATGTTGTCTATCTTAGGAGAATGTTCCATGTGCATTCAAGAACAGTGTATATCCCACTGTATTTGTGTGTAATGTTCTGTATATATCTATTAGATCCAGATCCTCTAATGTAGTCATCAAAATCTTTGAGTCTTTATTGACTCTTTGTCAAGATATTCTGTCTAGTGATGATAATGGTGTATTGAAAGTCCTTCATTATAACTGTAGAGGCAACTATTTCTCCACTTAGTTTTTCCAGAGTTTGCCTCATGTATTTTGAGGCTTCTCTGTTAGGTGCATAAATAGTTATGATTCTTCTTTCTTCTTGAAAGCTTATCACTTTATCTAACATTTAGTGTCCATCTTTTTCTCTTACAATAGTTTTTCATTTAAAATCTAATTTTTCTGATGTTAGCATACCTGCTCCTGTCTTTTTTTGGTTATTGTTTGCTTTTAAGAATGTTTCCATCCATTCACTTGCAGCCTCCTTGAATCACTAGGTCTAAGGTGGGTTTCTTGTAGACAACATATAGATGGGTTGTGGATCCTTATCCATTCTGCCAATCTGTATCTCTTGACTGGTTAGTTTAATCCATTAACATTCAGTGCTATTACTCTCAAGGAATTACTTACATTATCCATATTTTCTTTGTGTTCATGTATATCATATGTTGTTTTTAATTCTCTTTATGTCTTTTTAGTTATTCTTACACTCTCCTCCAACTCTCTTTCTCACATGTTTTTTACTTTCAGCCTGCAGAAGTACCTTTAGTATTTCATTAAGGGCATGTTTCTTTTTGGTATACTCTCTTAATTTCCATTTATCTGTGGATATTTTGAAATCTCCATTATTTTTGAATGCTCGAGAGGCAATTTTTAGCTGAAAGTTTTTTTTTTCTTTTAGTGGCTTAACTATGTCATACCACTGCCTTCTTTCCTCCATGGTTTTATGATGAGAAATCAGCACATAATCTTATTGAGCTACCCTTTTATGTGATGGTTCTCTTTTTTCTTGCTTCTTTCATTATTTTCTCTTTGTGTTGAGAAATGGACAGTTTGATGAGTGTATGGCTTGGAATAGGCATGTTGAGATTTATACTGTTTGGGGACGCATTGTGCTTTCTGAAATGTGCATCCATCTCCTTCAATAGGTTTGGTAATTTTTCGGGCATTATTTCTTCCAACACTCCTTCTGTCCCCTTTCCCTTCTCTTCTCCCCCTGGGATACCTGTAATGCATATGTTTGTGCACTCTGCATTGTCATTCAGTCCCTAAGTCCCTACATGATTTTTTCTATCTTTTTATCTGTTCTTCTATCGGTTTGATTTCTGAGGTACTCTCTTCCACATCACTAATTCTTTCTCATTCTGTTCAAATCTGTTGTTATGTGTTTACACTGTTTTGTTTTTTTAAAAATTTATTGGATTGTGCCATTCAGCATCATCATTTCTGTTATCTTTTTACATATGTTTACAATTTCTTCAGTATGTTCTCCCACTGCCTTCTTAATATCCTCAATCTCTTCCTTCACTTCATTAAGTTGGTCCATGATATTTGTTTGGACAGCTTTGATTTGTTGTTTGATGTTCTGCCTCTCTTCCTGGATTTTAGTTTGTTCATTGGACAGTTCCATGTATTCCTATTTCTTAGTATGATTTGTAATTTTTCTTTTTTTCTGTCTGGTCATCTTTTTACCATGTTGGGTTTATTCAGTTGATTAGCTTCTCTCTCTACTTTACATTTTTATTTTACTGCTGGTTTTTTTCTGTGTGTTTTCTGTTTGAGACTTTGTTCTTCTTATTCTATTTCCTTGTTGTTATCCATGGTCCCATGAAGGAAAAAAATTAGCCTCAGGAAAAGTGAAAGACATAAGAAATTTAAAAGCGTAATAGTAATAATAATAGTCATAGTTAGAAGAAGAAATTTATAAGACCTTGGGAAATGGATAATTAACTCTTGTAAGCAGTGGACAGTGATAGGAATAAAAAAGTTGAGTACAAACAATGAAATGAGAAACCAAATAGAGAAAAATATATAGAATGAATTAAAAGGCCATAATGATGAGGAGAGAGAGAAAGAGAAAAGAAAATACAGAAAGAAAAAAATTTAATGAAAGAGAGAAACAGGATAGATGAGATAGAAATAAACACCAAAAAAGTTGGAGACTAGACAAAGAGAGGTAGAATTTAAGAACAACAACAGAAAGCAGATGATAAAATTATGAAGGAAGGAAAAGAGATAGTGTTGGTATACAATTCTAGTATACACAGAAAAAGGGAAAAGCAAGGAAGAGGAAACACAGCAACCAAGAATCAAGCCAGCAGCACCTTGAAGAATTAATCTCTTTGTCCAGCTCAATCCAGATTGATGCACTGAGGCCTCCTCCTCTGTAGGTTCTGAAAACAGCCCCCTCAGGCAGGATCTTGCCCCTTCTCTGCCCCTTTTTTCTGAGAAAGATTTGTCTATGTTCCTTTGAAAGAAAAAAACTAGGGCCAGAGAAAAGGATAGAGATAAGAAAATGAGAAGAGTAATAGTAATGATAAAACTGAAAGGTTGGAGAAAAACCATACAAGACCTATGGAATTAAAAAGTTAACATGACTAAGAAGAAAAAGGAAGATGATTAGGAAAGTGGAATAGAATCAATTAAACGGGAAACAGAAAAGAAAAAATATATATAGAATGAATTAAAAGGCAGGAATAGTAAGAAGAGGGGAAAAGAAAAGTGAAAAGAGATAAGAATAAATTAAAAAAGAGAAAGGAAACAGAGAAAAAAGAAGAGAGGGAGAAATACCAACAAGTAAAATTGGATACCAAATAAAAGAGGTGTAATGAAAGAACCACAATGGAAAAGAAAAGTTATAAAATGAAGGAGTGAAAAGTATTAGTTAGGTAGAATTGATCAGCAAACAAAAGAAAAAAGGGGCGGGGGGAAGAAAAGAAAAGCAGAGAAATAGAGGAAAGGATGCAAAACAAGCAAGAAACAAGACAGCAGCAAGTTTT
>JAQZBX010078417.1:0-14126 GCA_029593785.1 Cabassous unicinctus
ATTCGTCGCTGCTTCGCCACTCAGGACAACCCCCAAAGTCCCAAAAAAGCCCGAGTATTTCAACTGCCCCTCCTCTCCCTGCCCCAAAAATGTCCAGTGGCCACCGGCTCCACCTCACTGTTACAATTTCTTCCATTACTTGAATCACAATATGTCTACAACAGAACACCACCAAGTCCACTCTAGTCCACAGCTCCTCTCCCAATCCTGAGGGGACTTGGAAGGTGATGTCCACTCCACCTCCAAGTGAGAGAGGGCTTATATTCCATGGATATAGTGGAAGGGATTATCCTGCCTTCAGCTGCAGGCCCTCTCCATTCCCTGGGATGGCTGTTGCCCGTCGTCGTCTCCTCGCCAGGTTACTTGGATGAGTCCATTGAGCTCAGTGGAGTTGCAGCTCCACTGAGATTCCAGGCACAGCTGGCACATAGGTGGGCCAGAGGATACAGTCTCTGGAAGTACACATAAAAACTCCTGCATCACATATAGGTTTGAGTAGAAGGGACTGATGGACCATGTGCAGGGATGACTTGTTTGAGTCCAACTCTGTCACTCTCAGGAACACAGATGCCAATAAAGAGCCCAACTAATTAGGCATCATTCTCTGGGGCTATCCCCACTTGTATAGGACCTGGGTGTCACCAGAGCCCTTAGGGGTCCCTCAGTGTGGGGTGATAGCCACTTAGTCAAACAGATATTTGAACACCGATGATCACAGTGGCATTATTCACAATTACCAATAGATGGAAGCAACCTAAGCATCCATCAACCAAAGAATGGATAAACAAAATGTGGTGCATATATACATAAATATATTTATTTTTATATATGATGAAATATTATTCAGCTATAAAAATGAATGAAGTCCTTGTGCATGTGACAACATGGATGAACCTTGAGAAATTATGTTGAATGAAATAAGCCAGGAGAGAAAGGAACAAATATTGTATGATTTCACTTTTATGATCTAATTATAATAAGGAAACTGATCAAGTTAGAATCTAGAATATAGGTTACTTGCAGATAGATTAGGGTGAGATAATGGGGAATTGAAGCTTAACTTGTACAGACTTTCTATTTAGGCTGATGGTAAAGGTTTGGAATGGATGCTGGTGATGGTAGAACATTACTGTGAGTGTAATCAACAGCACTAAACTGTATAAGTGAATGTGGTTAAAAGAGGAAACTAGGTGTATATATTGCTACAATAAAAATTAAAAGATAAAACATAATACACTGTGCATCACAGTAAACCCTCTCGTACATGATGGACTGTAGTTAATAGTACAGGTATAAGAATGTTCTTTCATGAATTATTGAAAATACATGATACTAATAAAAAGTGGGAATAATAGGGTGGTAATGGGAAAAAAAAACTCACCCAATGTAAATAATGGATGATAGAACTATTCTAATAATCTTTCAAGTGTAACAAAGGTAATTACTGCTAAAAAATAGTACAACTTATTTAAAAAGTGCTATCATCAAGAGTAACAAATGTTCCACAGCAATGCAAAATGTTGGTGGTATGGTGTATACACAAACTCTGTTCTATGCATGATTGCTTTGTAAGTTCACAATTTCTCTAATAAAACAATTTAAAAAGAAGAAATTCCCTAGGTAATTCAAGGTATAGAAGGATATATATGAGTAAAACATGGCATAAGAAAATGACAAATTTTGTACCAGCTTGAATTTATAGGCCAAAAAGAAGAACATTTTATTTTTAAGCTGACCGATGGAATAAATTCTAGAGTAGGTAAAGAATAGGAACTCACCATTATGCAGCCCTCAGAATATTACACAGAGTTTTTGGTGTTTTTTTTTCTTTTTTGTTTGTTTATTTATTTGTTGTGACGAGCACTGAAACTGGTAAATAAGCATAATTTCTTCAGAAGGACTTCTTTAAAGTATTAGTGCTTATTTCTATTGGAATAATGCTTTTCAGATTTTATAGCAAATGGATTAAATACATATGGATATGTCTACGTGTACAGTGGGAGTAAAAAAAATATTTTTCAATTCTTATAACAACTAATGATAAGGTAGGGTGGATATATACACTAAATTTGTCACATGAAAGCCATGTTTCAAAGCAATTAAGTCATGTGGTCAAGGTCTTAGAACAAGCCCTGCATTTCTCAATCTTTGAGGGACACAAACTTTCTGAAAGAAAGATATTTTCTTTTTTATTCAAAATGGAAATACTTTGGTCCAATGCATTGAGTTTCCTCATCAACAGATAAATCTAGGAGACAAATAGGTGCAGATTTACAAGTTCCCAGCAGATTCTGGTACACATCAAAGGCAGTTTAAAGTAACAGGAGTATAGAGCGGAGCCAAGGAATTCAGAATTCTGTCCGCTGATCATCCCACAATGTCACTTCTTTTCTTCTCACTGCCGATTAACCCTCTGTCAACTGCATTCTACCTACAGCTGCTGTGTGAATAAACAATAGTGTGAATGAATTCATTTTGATGAGGTTGAACACAAGATGCTGGGAAGCAGAAAGCAATCTTTGGGGTCTTCCTGATATTTTTCTTAGCAACTCTTTTGCAGAATGTTCTCATAGCAGTGACTACTAAGGAAAGGCAAGCCTGAGAGACCCATAAACTTCTTTCTATTCTACCTGTCCTTTACTGATGCCTGCTTCTCTACAACCATGATTCTCAGGTTGATATTCCCTGCTCAGAAGAATAACATTCCCTATAATAATTGCATGACTCAGGTCTTTGCTACCCATTTCTTTGGATCTAAGGAGATCTTTGTGCTCATGCTCATGGCTTTTTGATGGCTGTCTGTAAGCCCCTGAAATCCATGGCCATCATATGTTGGGGTGTCTGGTACTTTGGTGATTCTGGCTTCAGTAATATCTTGTATCTGTTCTTCAGTACAGCTATCCCTGGCTTTGTCGTTGTCCTTCCCTGGCCCCAGTGTAATCAATCACTATTTCTATGACTTGCAGCCCTTGTGGAAACATGCTTGCACAGACACTTTTGTGATACATTTACTAGATATGTCCAGTAATTGGACCATATACATGGTGTGCTTTATAATATTCTTTTTTAAAAATATTCTTTAAGAAACAACAGTGCAGTATGTAGTCCAAAAGCCCTTCTCACATAAATCTTACATTTTATTGTGGTTATCATATAGCTTGGTCCATGAACATTTATATACACACAACACTAACCACCTTACCTGTTTCAATCTAGCTGTAATTTATGAACATCCACTGGAAACTTCATTTTAGCAAGGTAAAAATGTATATGGATGGAGTCTAATATAGGGGTTTGGTTCATCCTAATGTTGGGTATAAGAAAGACATTGATGCAACCCAAAAGAGCACAAACTTCAGTTATCATACATCCCCATTTCTAAAGTTCCCATGATTGAATGGCCACAGAAACTTGCATTTAATGAAACTCCAACCTTGCTTTAGCAAAACTGAGATTCAATTTAAATAATCCAATAATTAAATCTACAATGAATAACTAATGAGCACTTATGATCAGTTCATTTTAGTGCTTAAAACAATCCAAGGAATCAAGGAATCATTGATTCCACATCCGGACCTTGGAGACTTCAATGACCTTGGAAACTACCCTCTTAAAGATTTTGCCATCAGATCTTGGAAGCTTGATAATCCCACAGAGCTGGAAGTTAGTTTGTGAGCTTTCAACTGGGAAGTTTGATACAGGGGCTTTTTCATTGGATGTCCTTATTTCTCAGGCCAAGGGAGTTTGTTATATTACTATACAATCTTATTAAAAGGAAAATCTATTGACTCCTTATAAAGAGATTTGGATTATAAACTCAGATCAGTTACTAATTAATTGTGTGTCTTTGGGTAAGGCATATTCTTTCTCTTTGCCTCAAAGCCACATAATTATGGAGGATTAAAAAAGCATGGGAAATTTTTTTCTACACTTTCTTCAACCAAGGATTCTTTTATATATTTTTTGGTCATTATAGTACTTTTTTTTTCATTATTCTTTCTTTTTTCCCGCTCCCCCCCATAGTAACTTTTTAAACCTAAGCCTTTTTATTCCCATTTAACTGATGAGGAACATGAGGACACACATTTTAAGAGGCTTAATAATAGCCTTCCCAATATTTTTGCATTCCATTTTTAAAACAAAATACATGTATTTGGTATATAATTTTCTCCAAGATGTTTCTCTGTGAGATTTTGGTCTGCTGGTTGCCAGTAGGCCCTTCAGTAAAAGTGCAAGAGATGCTACAATCTATTCATGCCCTTCTGCCATCTCCATTTTTTCTCCCACTGCTCTCTAAAACTCTCACCCCAACCATTCCCTTTATCCTCATTAAAGGTTCAGAACTTGTATGGATTGCCAAGCAGGTAATTCTTGGATAAGAATTCTAAGTGGTAATATGGCTTTCAAGATAGGAAATTAATTGTGTAATGTAATCTGTTCAATGTTTAATTGGTTGCAACTACATTCAAAGGCAAAAATCTATCTTTTAACCCTGTGATTGAAATAGTATATACTCTCAGACATATATTTAAAATGAAAAGAAATTACAGAAGAAAAATATTTAATAATTATTTTACCTTTGAAAAAAGAATTTACCTCTTTCTACATTGTTTAAAGAGCATAGATGGGATTAGAAATGGTAGAATTTATTATTAATGGTGTTACAATAAATAAGTTATTAGTATTGCTAGCTACATTTTACAAGAGAGGAAATTGAAATTAAGATTAAGAAAATTCCTAATTCACAGCTGGTAAGTTGTGGAGCCAGGTCGCATGTCTACTACACACATTTCAACTATATCCATATTTATGTGGTTTCAAAAACAACCCTAATTCTAGAAGAGATAGCAAATCAAAAAGTAAAAAGAATGGTCTTTCTGCACCACAATTCAAAGTTAGATTCAGTTTAAATAATTGTCCTCATAGTTTGCTTTTGCCCTCTGACTCTCTTAGTGGTTAGCTCTTTGGGACTGGGTGGAGAGTATGGATTTCCTTGGAGATGTGAAGTCTGAAAGCTTGCCTTAGGCATTGCAAACTTTTGTGGGAATTACTATAAATACGCAAACATTTAACTCATGTTTCTCTAAAAGACAAACTGGAAAAACAGCTGGCCACTGAGGAATTTCTCTCACAGATAGCATACTTTCTTCCATGAAAGAGTTATCAGGAACATACTGAGAAATTTCCTCTGTTTCGCAGAACAGCCTCTCCCATCCCATGAAGCCTGGCCTTGTGTCTAACACACTGCTTCAGAAAGAACCTTGTGAGATCAGACAACAGCAAGAGTCTCTTCTCCCCCTGTACTTCCCATTCCTCTTAAACTTCTGTGATACAAAACATAAATCAATCTCCATGAGGTTTATTTTGTATGATTTATCTAGGCTTCAAAAGAGTTAACTTCTAAGTAAATTAATGTTTCAGATATGAAACATACACTTTATTGGACGTCATTTATTTGCTCTTAGAGGTAAGTTTTTCAATCAATTTGAAGTATTTTCTTCACATTGTTTACAGAAGACTGATCTGACAGGCACCTTAATCAGTTTGCCTCATTAAAAAAAGATGGTTCTGCTGGAGAATATTTCCAAAAAGAAGGATTGCAGTGCTTCAAAGCTTTTACAAAGCCTCTTTATTTACAGCAGGAGAGAGTAACTACACCAGCATTTTGAGGACAGCATTTCAGATGTTCTATTCTTATGACTCCCCTCATTTGAGGAGTTTAAGATTAGTAACAATGTTTCAGGGACAGGGTATAAGATAAAGCTACAATTCTTGTCTGTTGTCTTGGGCTATCAAGACCCATGGTGGCTGTTTTCATGACCCGCAATCACATGCCTCCTCTTGCTTGGGAGGTAAGTGATAGTGCAGAGCATCAGGAGGTAAGAACCAGAACCCTGTGATGAATTCTTAGAGAAAAGACACTCACTGACACTCTTTCCCACCTTCCCTCTGTATGTTTTTCTGTGTCCTATTCCTTGACTCTCTTACCTTGCCTGGTGACTGCTGACATCACTCTACTCTCTCCTTCTCTGACTTCACTGATTCCCTGCCCTTTCCTTCCTTCACAATTATTCATTATATATCTAGTTATCTGCTTTGATATTTGTCCCACCATGAAGTTTACCAAAATTGATATTGAGATAAGGATAGGAACATTCAATGTCAGTTGGCATTCTTATGTGCTGCCCCTCAAAATCTAATTTTTTGGTGCAAATTACATGGATGGAAGAGATTTGATGTTTTCTATAGCATGCAGTTTCAATGCTAGTTGGAGTGGCAAGCTAGTGAACTTGTGTCCTAGTTCTACCCTAACTGTATTAGGTGCAACTGCATGTATGTTATAGAGGACATGACATATGGCCACAGGTATGTCACAGGAAAACAAGTATACTAAATGAAATAACAAAAATGAAAACCTGTCTAAATGATAAATTCACATGTACAAGTATATATATAAATTAAGATTTTGTTGTTCAAGTCAACACATATTTAATTAGGCTTACAGTAGATAGAATAGAATTTTATTTGGGAAGAAAGAATAGACTGAAACTAGATACAGACTTTGAGGCCAGATATAATTTAAACTTGTTAAAATTTCAACTAGTAAAACTTAAGGATTTTAAAGAAGAGAAAATGGCACTCTAATACTGGGAAGCCCCCAAAATTGGAGAGGTTGGAGAGTCCAGGAATGCTCATGGACTCATGGCTGAGCTCAGAAATAAAACCCTGAGGTGACAGTCTGAGCCAAGGCATCCAAGTTGTTCAAGTGCTTTCCTATCTTCATATCCTTAAATATCCCATTTTCTTACTTAAAGCAAGTCTAAATAGTTTTGCATGACATGGCTTTCATGGCTGTCCATTATGTGCCTACAAACTTATCTCTAAAAATTCTGATTTAATTATCATGTAATTTTAATGGAGATCATATTAATTGAAATAATGTATGCTTCTTCCCTTCTTAAAATCCTTTCCTCATTTTTCTTACCTTAGTGTGACTCTCTCCACAGCCTCAGACACACTGTTTTTGTTTTTCCTCCATTAGTAATGTAAAAAATACATTGAAATGAAGTTATAATTAATTCATTTTCTCTTTTATATTTATCAAAAACGATTGATAAAGATTTTAGGTATAATAAAAACTAATGTGATTAAACTGATCTACCATTTCTTTTAGCTGAACTGGAAAATAAGCTTCTTATTTGTACAGATTATGTAGCTTTATTAGAGTAAATGGACAATTTGAGTTACTGATTTTGAAAACTACTCATCAGGAAAGCACACTTTAATCTTATTGTGTACCTGAGTTCCAAGAAATCTAGTTGTAAGCTTCAGTTCACACATTTAAAACCATAATAATTCCACTTCTTATTTTTCATTTTTTTCTGTCCTTTCAATTATATCTCTAAAAGTCTCTCTACTTTTGCAAAGCAATTAATTTTCTATTATCTTACATAGCCAAATGTAATTCTCATGCAATTACTGATTTTACTCGAGGTTTTTCATCCCTCCAATTCAAGTGTAAGGCAGGTGAGAATAGCTTTTCACTATACCTACTGCAGATGTGATTAAGTTTGTAGTATATCCATGATATCTGAGTTGGTGGTGTTATTGATTCATTGATAGATTGGAAGTTAGTTAAAAAGGGAGATATAAAATGCACTATATCTATCATTGCAGTTTCATTCAAGATGATTCCCAAGTCCTGTGTGGGAGAGAGTATAGACTACAATGTGAACTATGTTACATTCTCAATTGCAAAGCCCCAGGATATGTTTTTCAATTGCAATGAATGTGCCACAGTAATGAAGGATGTTTATGTGGGAGGGTGTGGGAGGTTTGGGGAGTGGGACATACGGGAATCCCTATATTTTGTGTGTAGCATTTATGTAATTTAAGTATATTAAAAAAATAAAAACATTATTATAATTTAAAAAAAGCAGAGTATGTCAAATCTCATGCTAAAATATAGTCCAGATGATTTAAGATTAATGTTAAAAACATAGAACATATACAGGAAAGAATGAAGCTTTTAACTTCCTGAATTGAAATCTAACCAGCAAAGGGAAATTTTTTCATAGTAATTTGATTGTATGAAAATAAAAAAAGTCAAGGAGGTAAGGTTTCAAATCTATGATATAAAAAATAACTGACAAAATATATGCGTAATACAAAACTGGAAAATATTAGAAATAAAAACAGGCAAATATACTATACTATCATCAGTACAAAAAATTAAATATGATCATTTTAATTATACAAAAAAGTAAAAGACTAAAGTTGCAAATTTGAATTTTAATAGAAATCTCTACTATATTCTTATAATTTTAGCAACAATTAAAAATAATAAAGCAATTTATACATATATCTAAATGATAGCAAAATTCTGGAACATGATGTTGGCAACTGGCAGTAGAACTGTAGAATGTGATTAAGAAATTGTGAATTTTGAAAGGACACATTTATTTTCCACCTTGTGGCCTAGTGTAAATTTTGATGTTTATTATGGAAATATGTTAATTCATATAATTAAAATATTTCTAATAAATATTGATAAAAGCAAATTGTAAGGGTAATTGTCAATAGTTTTTAATTATTATGCAATTACTCATATCTTTTGTCTCAGTAATCCCATGGAAATTTATTTTGATGAAATTTTTAAAAATAAGGTAAATAATATAAAAGAGATTAATTTCAGAATATTTATAAGTGAAAATTTGAAAATATGTTAAAAGAATAATGATAAAATGATTGTATGAAATGTTTGCATATTAATTTACAACTGCTAAAATAATTGTGGTATTGATTTTCTTTAGTTACATGCAAAAAGGGTTTTAGCAAATAAAATGAAAATTAATATGCATATATAAAATACAGGATGGTTGCATTTATATAGATATGCATCTATATGTATAAGAAATAGATTAAAATAAAGGGAAATATCTGTTTGTGGAAATTCATCTCTACATTTTTACAATTTTGTTTAAATAGAAAGGATATTGAAAGAAAACAAAATCTGTGGCAGATAGATTAAGGGGAATCATATGTGAGTAAAGACATAATTCAGGTTATAGAGATGTAAGAAATAGACACCAGGATGGATCGGTAAGAAGTGAAACTCAATATCATGCAAAATAGAAGATTTCACATTCATGGTAACTTTCCTTTATAATGCCATCATTTCACAATCACTATCCTGACTTATACTGAAGGTAAAATGATGACTAACATGAACCAAAAGTTGGGGACATAAAGAGTCCATGTAGGTTGTTCTTGTCAAATCACATCTCTCTTTTTTGTTGTTGTTGTTGCAGATGAAGTGTTTCACAGCTGCATCCTATCTTTATTTACACTAAACATGGGCATGAAGAGCACTGTGAAAGAGTTCATTCTTCTTGGGTTAACTCAGGATGTTCTTAAGGAGGAAGTAGTGTTTGTGGTCTTGTTGTTTCTCTACTTGGCAATTCTGCTGGCAAATTTACTTATTGTGATGACCATCAAATACAGTTGGATGCTTGGGAACCCCATGTACTTCTTCCTTTTCTACTTATTCTTTGCTGATATCTGTATCTCCACATCCATGGCACCCAAGTTGATTATAGATACACTGACAGAGAAGAAAATTACCTCTTATAATGAATGCATGGTCCAGATCTTTGCAATTCACTTCTTTACATACATGGAAATTTTGTTTCTCATCCTCATGTCATTGGATCACTATGTGGCTATTTGTAAACCACTGAGATACACAACCTTCATGAGTATGCATGTCTGTGGTACACTGGTGAAACTGGCCTGTGTGGGATCTTCAATCCAATCTTCAGCACAGATTATCTTGGCTTTGAAATTAGCCATCTGTGGCCTTAATATTATTGATCATTATCTCTGTGACATGTAACCACTGTTGAAACTTGCCTGCATGGATACTTATTTCATAAATATACTCAAAGTCTTTAACACTGGGGCCATAAGCATGGTGAATTTCATAATCCTGATAATCTCCTTTATTTTAATCTTACATTCTCTGATTAACCAGTGTGCAGAAGGAAGAAAGAAAGACTTCTTCACCTGTACCTCCCACATTATCATAGCATCTTAACTTTACTTCCTTGTATATTCATATACACTCATCCTCCAACCATTATTCCTGTGGACAAGGTGGAGTCCATATTTTATATTATTGTAACACCCTTTCTCAATCCCCTGATTCACACTTTGATAAATGCAGCAATTAAAAATGCCATGAAAAAATTGTTGTGCAAGAAAATAAGAGTAGAGGCAGCAGAAAGGAAGACTCCACCTGTATATTCTGAGTTTTAATAAAATTGATTCATAAAGAAGAGAAATATGTTCATCCTGATGTAAACAATATAATCCTCTCTCAATAAGATTGTTGGGGAAGTAGGCAAAGTGAGTAAAGAGCACAGAATCCCAGTTAATTTTGAGATAGAATTACAAAGATAACAGTACACCAAGTGCCACAAGATTGGAAACCCAAAAACCTTCTCCTCTTTCCTATGCTATGAATTGAAGCTTCTCAAACAGATCCTACTATATCTAGAACTTTATTTCCCTCCTTGTGCATTTCTGTTTTAGGTTATTCTTCTCCATGTTCCTTATCCAATTCTAATAATTTCTCCCTGATTGATGACTGATCCATTTTGTTAACAATTCAGTTCTGACAATATTGAATCTGGATCATATTGTCTAGCTCAAATTCAGCTCCAAGTCACTCCCAGAAACCTATGAACTCAAAGAGCCATAAATATCAGATAAATAAGCCCCTAAATGAAACTTGATCACTTTTTGTCGTGTGTATAATATGCCCCTTCATCTTCCTCTTGAAATTGTATAATGAGAAAACTCATAATTTTTTAATAAGGACAATTCTGCTTAAAATAAACCTGTTTATTTAATTAAGTCATAATATTTCTCAATGTGCTTTAATATATTTTGTTCATCATCGTGATAATTTGTCATTGGTGACTGTCCAAAGATTTTGGTTGGTGAATCAGTAACAATTTTATATTTTGAGATTCATATTATAAAAATTGACATTTCATGGATGAAATATTATATAATGAAACATACAACAGTTGACAAAAAAGAAAAAGACTTTAGAGTACAAAAATATACCACTATAATACATCCAAAAAAGAAGATAAGGGAAGTGATCACAAAGCAGAGTAAGTCAAGGAGGCAAAATTTTTCACTAGATATTGGACACAATATTTATGCAGGTACACAGTTCTCTGATTGTTTCATACAAAACTCAGGACAGTCTGCCTGACAGGGACAATTCTATGTTAGGAGGGAAGTTTTGTGCTAAAGTTACTTGAGGCCATAGCCAATATTGCTTAGTCAAATCTACTATTAACTAGAAAACTTCATAGGATAATTGGGACTCCTATAGAGACAAACCTCCCTGGATAGAAAGTTATTGCCCAATAACCAGGATAAGGATTTTATATTTTAGCTTAGTATTTTTTATGAGAGCTCATTGGATTTACATTTTGGTTCAGGTATTGTTAGCTAATGAGTTTTGGCATTAACAACCAGACCATGAAGGAGTGTGAAATAAAAGTTCATCTCTGAGAAAATAAAATGATGAAGATTGTTTCCTGAGGATCTGAGGACTAAACTCTAGAATATGAGGAATAAAGCCATCTAATGCCACTTTGGAAGCTTTGTATGAGCATGACTTTCTGGGAATAACACCACTGATGGGTCTTCAAACCCTGATAATAAAAGTTTGGAATTTTAGGGAGGTTAATATTAGTTGGAGGACAGCTGATGCATAATATAGGAAATGTACAATAGTGATTTGGGTGGTAGATAAGGATTGGGTTAATAAGATAAATACAGGAATGTTCCACTACAAGGTGTTAAGAATGGTGTTTCTGGGGAAAAAAAAGGAACTAATGTAGTTGATAGACTATAATTAACAACAATATTGTAATATATTTGTTGCAAAGGAAAGAAGGTAATATATTAATGCCAAATGTAAAAAAAATAATATGGGGTTTAGGTTTATGAGATATGAATCTGATTAAGCATTTTTTCTCTTCTTTATTTCATTCATTAATAAGAAGAGCTTGATTATGTCATTTAACTAATTTGTGCTCCTCTGTTTATCTTTTTTTAAAGCCTGGAGGAACAATTGAGTTTGGTTTTAGGATTTGATGGATAAAAGTGCCTGGACATAAGTTTTTTGATGTAATGCTTCCAGAACTTAAGTGGCTTTTTGCCTGTTATTTTATTTTTTGAATTTGAAATAAAGTTATAAAATATTTTGGAAGATTTACATAAATCTCATATTCTTGATTGGAAAATATCTCAAACAAATTTCTATTGCTAAAGTGGCAAATTTTTCTTGTATTGTTACTTAAAATATCAACAATCATCTTTACTTGCCACAGGTTTGCCATTACTACCTTTTGATATATTTTAGCATTGATGTATAGAGCAAAGTGAATTTTGTGGATTGGAGAAAGAGAAATGTGGAGAGGAGAAATGGTAGTGGAAAGAAGATGATATTTTATGAAACTTATCCAGGAATAAACATTTCTGGAAGTGCTTTGATGATCAGGAATGCTTTTATGCCTCATTAATCAAGATTAGATGAGATTCATGCATTTATGAAATCGAAGTCCAGAGAAGCAATTCCACTCCAATTGTTATATTAAAATTATCAAACTCAAGTCAAGAATTTGACTTTAAACATCATCCTTATGTTACTGACACTCAATTTATGTATCCGCTTAGAACTTTCACTTGATTTGGAGAATGATTAGAATTCTTCATATTATATCTTACTCTATATCTCCAATAGGAATTTTCACAATTAGCAACTCATTGTTTTTATTCTAATTGTGCTCTATATGCAGCCTTCTTTAGTCAAATTCATCCTTCCATTTGCCCATACTGAAAACACTGGAGAAAAAAAATAATGGTGATATCACATTTCCCATCTAACATAGAAAACAAATTGGCCTTTAATCTATATCCAGAATCTGATATATTTTTGAGTTAATTCCCCTACCATTCCTATCTAAGCTGCCATCATCTTTTACTTTGATTGCAATAATAAATTCTTACAACTCTTCTTGCTTCTTTTCTTGCTTATTCTATTCTAAACACAGCAGCCACAGGCTCCATATAAAACTTTTATAAAATCAGGCCACTCTTCTCCTAAAACTCTGCAGTGGCTCCATTTCATTCAGAGTAAAAGTCAAAATCTTTATAATGATTTTACCATCTATTGCTTCATTGGCCTCTTTGTTTCACATACCCTTATTCTCTTGTCTCTAGCCACAGTAGATTTTTGTTCTTCCTTGACCATACTGGGCTGGTTTAAACCTTAAAGATCTTGCTCCAGTAGTTTCTTCTGCTTAAACTACTCTTCCAGGAATGATTTAGGCTAATAGCTTCATCTCCTTAAGAGACTGCAATAAGTCTCCCCACATTACAGTCTCACAAATCACCATGTTTATTACAGCATCCTTATATATCTCTGAATCCCCTTATGTTGCTTTACTTTTTTTGAATTTAATTTATCATCTTCTAACATACTTTTTATTTACATAAATATTCCTTATTAATATGTCCCACTGGAATGTAAAATCCAAGAAAGTAATTTTGTCTATTTTTATAAAGGAATATTTCCCAAGTCATTTGTAGAGTGATAGAAAAATAGCAGAATCTCATTAAGTGATTATGGTGGTTATCATGGTAAAATTTTTAAAATTTGAAGAATAAATAACAGATCCTAACAATGGATCTATTGATTTCTATAAAAATGCTTCATTAGTGTTTTCTTTTTGGTGATAAAAACAAATATAAGCACATTCTGGGTCATCTCATGCCCAACTTACATCTAGATTTAGCAATATTTGTCAATAATTTCATTGCCAGAGAATGTTGCTAATATGGCTACAATACCAATGCTACACTGTATTGGGAATATAAGAAGTAAGCAGGCAAAAACTTTTTGAGTGTTTTAGTTTGTTAGGCTGCTACAAGCAGATACCACAAAATGGTTTCACTTTTAACAATGGTAAATTATTAGCTATGGTTTTGAGGTTGAAAAAAATGCCCAAATCAAGGTTTCATCTAAGCAATGCTTTCTT